>CAUZXS010000080.1:0-7500 GCA_963585895.1 Sepioteuthis lessoniana | reverse complement strand
ACACAAGAATGTGCGAGCAATATTGGATAAATCCTGGCGGCAACACCCCACAAAGCGCCAGCTATACGGCCACCTGCCTCCCATCACGAAAAATATCCAAGTTAGACGAACCAGACATGCAGGACACTGCTGGAGAAGCAGGGACGAGCTCATAAGTGATGTACTCCTATAACCTCCACATATGGCCGAGCAAACACAGGACGACCAGCTCGAACATACATACAGCAGCTACGTGAGGAGACGGGATGTAGTCCTAAAGACCTACCGGAGGCAATGAACGATAGGGAGAAGTGGCGAGAGAGGGTCAGGGATACCCGTGCTAGCGGCACAACATGATGATGATGATGAAACCGCTTGCAGAAATTCGCACCAATTTCATTTGACTCTTATTGGTAATTTGCTTTCAGAGTTAGGATTTTGGTCAAAAAACTTTAAAATTATTATTTTTGTCCCCAGCGACGATACTTTCATTTTTTCACCACAGTATGCTTGAGATCATTATCTTGCTGAAAAATCAATCATCTCTGTATTTTGAGAAATTTCACAGATCGAAGCATATTACTATCCAGTATTTTGCCACTCATAGCATGATCCATTGTTCTTTTGATATGTTATGGGGTCATACGATTGGTGGAAAAATAATCTCAAGCCATTCTTTTCCCACTGCCATGTTTAACTCTCTTGATAATATTTTGGTGTCATACCAATTTTATTCCACTCCAGTTGACAATTCGCTCTCAGATCATTCAAGTCGATTCTTTTGATGAACACGAAATTTAAGTTCCTTCCACAGGAGAATTGATAGGAGTTAGGTCAAGCATCTGAGTAGGCCACTTCCAATTCTTTATTTTCTTTACTTGGAAATTTATTGACCAGAAATTTTCTGTACCTAACTGCTTGCATTCAGAACTGGTCAAAATTTTTTTTTTAAAGTTTGCATCCATCTTTCTATTACGGTATAAAATCGACTATGTTACACGCTGTGATTCCCAAATTGATGGTTTTGGTCAGGAATAAGTTGCAGCAAACAACAATTGGCTACCCACTTATTACGCCATACATGAATACTCATTAAAAATTTGCCTAAAACGTTAAAGATAGTTATTGCTTTGCTCCTCAGCCTGAATTCAAGCCCGGATCCACATTGCTTTAAATATACCATAAAATACCTATATATATAAATATACCGGCCGATTGATCTAGTGGGTAGAGTGTTCACCAATGGCCCGGGATACCGGGATTCGATCCCAGGTCGAGTCATACCAAAGACTCAAAAAATGGTACTTGATGCCTCCTTGCTTAACACTCAGCATTATAAGGTATTATCAAGAGTAAAATGAAGCAATCCCGGGAAAGGAGTAGCGCCCTCCCCAACACTTCGGTGTTGTAGCTATTGAAAAAGGAGCCTTCGGGTTTGCCAACTTTACTTAATTATACTTTTACACAGGAGTCGTTCAACAACTTCTAAGCCACTCTCTGATAAAAAAAAAGCCATACCTGAACAGTTTTGTTGTTGCAATACACTATCACTTCTTATAAAACTAAGGGTGTCCTCGTGGTGTAATGGTTAAAGCGATGGACTGCGGAATCGTAGTACGTGAGTTCGTACTCCAGTCGCGCTATTACGTTCACTTTCGGACAAATACCCTTGGTAAAGGTATGAACCTCCTTATCCTCCCAGCTATGGGTTAAATAGTACAACTACTGTTATTCAAGGAAAATAGCTTTGGCATTAAATAACCTAGAAAGGTTGATATGCCATTAAACAGAGAAACCAAACCAAACCTTCTTATAAAACTAGAAAAACTGATTCAGATTTCTGTTTCAATTTCTTTTAAGGTGAAATGTGTGCAACAAATCCAAAATCTGGGTGAACCTTAGAACTTTTAAACAATCCAAGTGTGTGAGTGTGTGTGTGGTAAGGTTGCCTAGGCGCTGTCAACGGTGCAGGGTGACAGTCAGTTTCTCACTCGTGTGATCATCAGACACTATGCCTGGGTCATTCTAACCTAGATACTTATGATCTATCCTCAATATAAAGTACTCGTGGCAATATATACGACCGGGACGTGCACTCCGAGCTATACATGATTTTCTGAACCCACGCTATGTTTACTTTCTCAGCAAGTTGAAAGGCATGTCTGGGACGATTCCACAAAGAAAGAAACAAGGCGAAAACACAGGAGGTTGAATAAATGTTTTTTGAGTGGAGTAGCTTCTTTTTCACGATATCCCTTTACTAAAAAAACTTCTCAGCCTATGTGTATACCTGTCTATCTCTGGTCTCTATTCTAAGTTCTAAGCCTGACCCAGAAAGAAGAACCAAGGTTGAACACTTTAAAGTGGGAAAACACTACTTCTGATTAAAACTAAAAACCTAATTCAGATTTATGTCTTAATTTCTGTGCAGGTGAGGGTCATAAAAAAGTGAAAGGTGTGCCACAAATTTAAAATCTGAATGAGACATAGAAATTTTTGAATGACCCTCGTATAAATGTATGCATGTATTTACCAACGCCTCGGCACGAGCGAGATATGACACAACGTTAATTTTTAAGCGCGGTTTAACAGGTTTAAATTAGAGCTTTACTTCTTTTAGACTTACCAAAGCCAAAGAACCCAGTTGCCCCTACAATTTACGCAGAGCTGGAAGGAAGAATGATTGGATTTCTACATTTCCCAAGGGTATTAGTCCTATGTTAAATGCAATCAACCTCGGGTTACTGTGTTCATCTCCTACGAGGATAACCATTACACCACGGGAATATATATATATATAACTACATATTTATAGAGTGATAAAGGAGTTTACGCCTTTCCCAAGAATATTAGGAAGTGAACGTAATAACTTGATTGGGGTGGTGTAACAGCAGGCTGCATTAGCAGATCATTGTTAGTGAGTTTGATTCTCACTGGGTGTCTCATACTTTTGGCCGAGTTCCAAAACTAAACTAAATTTAGTATATAACCATTCCGTCTTGGTTGGGTCGAGAACTTTTCAGCGTTACCTCGTATCAAATTACATTGTATTTTACGTATAAATGGATTCTGCTTGCCCCGGAGGTAAGTTTTTTTTCTTTCCTTTTTTATTTTATTTATTTATTTATTTATTTATTTTTACTACACATTTTGCTTATAATAAAAGGCCGAGTCCCAGCGATGTAGTAGCGAATGTTCTGAACTGCGACATCATAGTAAGAGAGTTCGAACCCTTGTCGGGCTTTTACGTTCATTTTCCAACTAACACTTTTGGAAAAATGTATAAACTCCCTTAATCTCTAACTATAGATTAAATAGTACCTCAACTGTTCTAAGAGGATGAATTTGGCATTAAATAACCCATGAAGGTTGATATTTCGTTAAACAAAAAAAGGCAAACCAAAGCCGATAATAATTTTGACCCTTTAACACGTTTTAATCGTACTTAAACTTCATCAAATTTTGTTTTTTTAAGCAATCCAAAGACCGTAATGACTGGCGACGAGACTGCTGCGAGTAGTTCCGTTCGATCCATAATTGTCTTCAGATAATTAAAGTGCTGCAACCAGCTTTAACTTCTGATTATCGACTTTATTGCAACTGCACCAAATCTTTCCTCTGGGTCTGACCTAGAATACTCTGACAGCATCCCCTGCACAGGGGTAAGACAACCCCACCGAAACAGGTGCTCTGGGTCTTATGATAAACTGTCTATCAATTCTGAGGAGAATGGAGTCACTATTTCATAGCCATTAATCCTGGGTTCATTCAAATTATTAGATAGGAATACTTGACACTATATTATTGAGCGCGAATTATCATTACTTTAAATATATAACTGACCAAACATCTTATCATTATTCCTAGCGAGTTTTTCACACCAGCAATAGCTGATGGTCTTCCACAGGATTCTGAGTAACAACAAGTCTCCTCAAGTCTCCAGGACTCTTCTCAGTATTCTAGCCGACCTCAACATTACTATAGTCTAGAAGGTCTCGGCTTCTCCCCTGATTTCCACCGTTACCCTTACCACTCTTTAAGGGACCATTTCAAGAGGTCTAACTACAATCAAAATTTACAGTCACCCTCATGTTCCACAGTTTTTTTAGTTCTCTAGCAAGATCCTAGTACTTTTCTCTCTTTTCACTTTCTTTTATTTTCACTCAGAAGTTCACAGGTAGGACAAAGTCCACCATTCGGAATGTTTTCTTCGTTCAATTATCACTAGGTCTGGTCGTCTGGCCGGGATAAGGTGATCTGTTTGTATCTCAAAATGCCGGAGAATTGTATGGGTCAAATTCTTCAGAATGGATTCTGGTTTGTGCCTTTTACATTTGATAATGAGATCAAATTTCAATTTCTTGCATATTTTCCAGTGGATCACCATTCCCAATCCGTCGAAGGTATTGTTACTTGAAATCCTCTAATTGTCTATAAATTATTTGCATTCTTTAAGAACACTTGAAACCAAATTATTTCAAAATATTTGTACTAAGAATAGTTACTTGAACACTTAATTCTTTACAAAGGATCATTGAGGGTGTCCTCGTGGAGTAATGGTTAAAGCGATGGACTGCGGAATCGTAGTACGCGAGTTCGTACTCCAGTCTCGCTATTACATTCACTTTCGGGCAAATACCCTTGGGAAAGGTATGAACCCCCTTATCTTCCCAGCTATGGGTTAAATAGTACCACTACTGTTCTTCTCGGAGAATAGCTTTGGCATTAAATAACCTAGAAAGATTGATATGCCATTAAACAAAGAAACCGAAACCGAAAGGGTGGCCCTGGAAAAGGAACAATGGCAGACTTGGGGCCTTTAATTAGGCACCTAGTTTCGACTAGGCTACCTTCAGGTGGGCGAGCTGCATTTTTGTCTCCTTTGTCCCCCATGCACGGCACTAGACCAAGCGTCTAGTTTAAGCCGTTTACTGGCATACGTGCCCGGAGCCACATTTGGGTTCGTGAAACTGCTTGCCTCATCAGGCTCACATTGCACTAAGTGAGCCGATGAGCAGCACAGACAAGCAGGGTTCGAGTCTCGGCTCGTTCCCGACCTTCCCCTCCCCTTTATCCCCAATTTAATCGGCTTTTGACCTTGTGTCAAAAAACCTTCGGGCTTTTGACCTTGTGTCAAGTCGTGTCTGGTGGGAGGCAGCGACAAATACTCGAAAGGATCATTATTATCATTATTATAAGTATCTTGAAACTATAGAAGTGCTTGAACTACTTGAAACCATATAATTGTCAGTGAATTATTAGAATAAGATAGGAATACTTGAAACCAGATAAAAGAGTGATTGTTTTTAATAAGAATAATTATTTGAAGTCATAAATGATTTTAAATTATCGATAGTTACACCGACACATTGGCCTAGTGGGTAGAGTGTTCGCCAAGGTTCAATCCCGGGTCAAGTCATACCAAAGACTTTAAAAAGGGTACTTGATACCACCTTGCTTAACACTCAGCAATATACGGTAAGTATCAAGGGTAAAGTGGAGCAATCCAGGGAAAGAAGTAGAGCCCACCCCTACACCTCGGTGTAGAAGCTATTGAAAAGGGAGCCTTCTGGTCGCCCTCGACAACAGTCGCCAACTTTACTTTACTTTTACATGAAAATGTATATTTGCTTGCCAAAAAGAAACTGACTTCGGCATGGAAAAGCCAGTACAGTTTGATATCCAACAAACGAATCAAACAAAAAACCAATATTCCTGATTTTTTCTAGCTCACAATTTCATCATGTCTCGGCAATGCCATTGCTCTTGTGAAGTGCTGAAGACTGCAGAGATATAAAATAATTATGCTGTCATCATACTGACCGACGTCTACATATATATTTATCAACCCCTCCGCTTGGGCAGGATATGACACAAGGTCAATTTTTAAGCGGAGTTTAACAGGTTTTAATTCAGAGTTTTCCTTCTCCTAGCCTAGTTGCCTCACCAAGCGCTGAAGAACCTAGTCTGTCCTACTATTTACCCATAGCTGGAGGGAGAATAATTGGATTCATACCTTTCCCAAGGGTATTAGTGCTATGTGAAATGCAATCAGTCTCGTCCAGGATTTGAACTCGTGTCGCCGTGTCCATTACCTGCGACGATAACAATTACACCACGGGCACCTCCGACGTCTACATATCTGCACTCATGTTCCAGCTTTTATCAGCGTCGACCACTTCATTTATTTATTCTATTTTATTTATATGTTTGTTTATTTATTATAACAAATTCACTTTTCGCGTGTGACTTTTCTAAGATGATCGGGTCAACCGCTTTATATTCATGAAGTATTTGTTTTTAACTTATCCAATGGGCCTAAGAAATTCTCAAATCCAGCTCCGGCTTGATTTCTCCTGAGAATAGAGAGATAGATATTCTTTCGATTTCTGATATAATTTAGAGTTACTGAATCTTAGCAGTCTACCACACTGCAGTATAAATGATTTTCAGAAATATACTCGATACAGATGTGCATTTCTCTTCATAACACTGCATCTTATATTAAAACTTTTGCAACTACTTAAACCGAATTTTACCCTTATGTACGATCAGTTTAGTGGTCTGATAAAAAAAAACGTCAGGAATTGGTGGATATGAAATTTTCAGAAGAAGCCAGAGCCATTTTGATATTGTTTACTCTTGTTTCTACTGGAGTAAAAGAGTAGTAATTTACTACACTTTTTATTTAGCTGTGGTACAAGGCCATATGAATGAGGCACCCAATGAGACTCGAACTTACTCGTGTAAGTTTGCAAGTCTAGCTTGCTAACCATTACGCTACCCGAGGCGCCCCTACTGGAGTAAAGAGTAGGCTGTTTGGATTTCACATATGAGGTTCGTTCAAAAAGTTCTAAGCCACTCCAAGAAAAAAGATAGTTGAATATTTTTGTTGTGGCACAACACTACCACTTTTTATATAAAACTTGAAAAATTTGAATTAGATTTCCTAGTTTTATATAAAATGGTAATGTGTTACCACGACAAAAATGTTCAGCTATGGCTCTTCTTTGTGGGGGAGGTTTATAAACGTTTTGAACAACCCTCATGGCGTTAATATCTTTGGAAATGTGGGCATCCAAGTTTTCTCCCTCCAGCTAAGAGTAAATAAAAGGACGATCTGGTCTTTTTTAACCTTGGTACGGAAACTAGTCTCGGAGAAAAAAACTCTGAATTCAAACCTGTTAAAAATCGTCCTTGTGTCGGATCCTACTCATTGAGTTGGATAAATCCATGCATTGGCAAATTGTAGGGCAAAGTGGGTTATTTAGCTTTGGTTAAGCAACCAGTGTACGTAGAAAAAAACTTTATTTCTGTGTTTTAACATTGCGTATCAACCGTTATTCAGGACACAGCGAGCCCTAGAACTTGTCTGGATAGATAACTGTTTTTCCATGATTTTTTTTTTCTTATAACATTTTTCTACTCACCGAAGATTTCAAAAATTATTTTTTGTGTCTTTACATTTGCATTACAAGCAATAACCAGTAAGAGAACATAAACATTAACTACTCGAAGATG
>CAUZXS010000079.1:100000-153557 GCA_963585895.1 Sepioteuthis lessoniana | reverse complement strand
GCATCTTTTAATGTCTTATTAGGGATTGAGGAGTGTTGTGCCTTTCAAAGTAACCAAGCCCTCTTCACTTTATGCGTAAGGCATCTTTTAATGTCTTATTAGGGATTGAGAGTGTTGTGCCTTTCAAAGTAACCAAGCCTCTTCACTTTATGCGTAAGGCATCTTTTAATGTCTTATTAAGGATTGAGAGTGTTGTGCCTTTCAAGGTAACCAAGCCCTCTTCACTTTATGAGTAAGGCATCTTTTAATGTCTTATTAGGGATTGAGAGTGTTGTGCCTTTCAAAGTAACCAAGCCCTCTTCACTTTATGCGTAAGGCATCTTTTAATGTCTTATTAGGGACTGAGAGTGTTGTGCCTTTCAAGGTAACCAAGCCCTCTTCACTTTATGCTTAAGGCATCTTTTAATGTCTTATTAGGGATTGAGAGTGTTGTGCCTTTCAAAGGTAACCAAGCCTCTTCACTTTATGCTTAAGGCATCTTTTAATGTCTTATTAGGGATTGAGAGTGTTGTGCCTTTCAAGGTAACCAAGCCCTCTTCACTTTACTGCTTAAGGCATCTTTTAATGTCTTATTAGGGACTGAGAGTGTTGTGCCTTTCAAAGTAACCAAGCCCTCTTCACTTTATGCGTAAGGCATCTTTTAATGTCTTATTAGGGATTGAGAGTGTTGTGCCTTTCAAGGTAACCAAGCCCTCTTCACTTTATGCTTAAGGCATCTTTTAATGTCTTATTAGGGACTGAGAGTGTTGTGCCTTTCAAAGTAACCAAGCCCCTCTTCACTTTATGCGTAAGGCATCTTTTAATGTCTTATTAGGGAATGAGAGTGTTGTGCCTTTCAAAGTAACCAAGCCCTCTTCACTTTATGCGTAAGGCATCTTTTAATGTCTTATTAGGGATTGAGAGTGTTGTGCCTTTCAAAGTAACCAAGCCCCTCTTCACTTTATGCGTAAGGCATCTTTTAATGTCTTATTAGGGATTGAGAGTGTTGTGCCTTTCAAGGTAACCAAGCCCTCTTCACTTTATGCTTAAGGCATCTTTTAATGTCTTATTAGGGACTGAGAGTGTTGTGCCTTTCAAGGTAACCAAGCCCTCTTCACTTTATGCGTAAGGCATCTTTTAATGTCTTATTAGGGATTGAGAGTGTTGTGCCTTTCAAAGTAACCAAGCCCTCTTCACTTTATGCGTAAGGCATCTTTTAATGTCTTATTAGGGATTGAGAGTGTTGTGCCTTTCAAGTAACCAAGCCCTCTTCACTTTATGCGTAAGGCATCTTTTAATGTCTTATTAGGGATTGAGAGTGTTGTGCCTTTCAAGGTAACCAAGCCCTCTTCACTTTATGCTTAAGGCATCTTTTAATGTCTTATTAGGGACTGAGAGTGTTGTGCCTTTCAAGGTAACCAAGCCCCTCTTCACTTTATGCTTAAGGCATCTTTTAATGTCTTATTAGGGATTGAGAGTGTTTGTGCCTTTCAAAGTAACCAAGCCCTCTTCACTTTATGCGTAAGGCATCTTTTAATGTCTTATTAGGGATTGAGAGTGTTGTGCCTTTCAAGGTAACCAAGCCCTCTTCACTTTATGCTTAAGGCATCTTTTAATGTCTTATTAGGGACTGAGAGTGTTGTGCCTTTCAAGGTAACCAAGCCCTCTTCACTTTATGCTTAAGGCATCTTTTAATGTCTTATTAGGGATTGAGAGTGTTGTGCCTTTCAAGTAACCAAGCCCTCTTCACTTTATGCGTAAGGCATCTTTTAATGTCTTATTAGGGATTGAGAGTGTTGTGCCTTTCAAAATAACCAAGCCCCTCTTCACTTTATGCTTAAGGCATCTTTTAATGTCTTATTAGGGATTGAGAGTGTTGTGCCTTTCAAAGTAACCAAGCCCTCTTCACTTTATGCTTAAGGCATCTTTTAATGTCTTATTAGGGATTGAGAGTGTTGTGCCTTTCAAAGTAACCAAGCCCCTCTTCACTTTATGCTTAAGGCATCTTTTAATGTCTTATTAGGGATTGAGAGTGTTGTGCCTTTCAAAGTAACCAAGCCCTCTTCACTTTATGCTTAAGGCATCTTTTAATGTCTTATTAGGGATTGAGAGTGTTGTGCCTTTCAAAGTAACCAAGCCCTCTTCACTTTATGCTTAAGGCATCTTTTAATGTCTTATTAGGGATTGAGAGTGTTGTGCCTTTCAAAGTAACCAAGCCCTCTTCACTTTATGCTTAAGGCATCTTTTAATGTCTTATTAGGGATTGAGAGTGTTGTGCCTTTCAAAGTAACCAAGCCCTCTTCACTTTATGCTTAAGGCATCTTTTAATGTCTTATTAGGGATTGAGAGTGTTGTGCCTTTCAAGGTAACCAAGCCCTCTTCACTTTATGCGTAAGGCATCTTTTAATGTCTTATTAGGGATTGAGAGTGTTGTGCCTTTCAAGGTAACCAAGCCCTCTTCACTTTATGCTTAAGGCATCTTTTAATGTCTTATTAGGGATTGAGAGTGTTGTGCCTTTCAAGGTAACCAAGCCCTCTTCACTTATGCTTAAGGCAGCTTCTAATGTCTTATTAGGGATTGAGAGTGTTGTGCCTTTCAAAGTAACCAAGCCTCTTCACTTTATGCGTAAGGCATCTTTTAATGTCTTATTAGGGATTGAGAGTGTTGTGCCTTTCAAAGTAACCAAGCCCTCTTCACTTTATGCGTAAGGCATCTTTTAATGTCTTATTAAGGATTGAGAGTGTTGTGCCTTTCAAGGTAACCAAGCCCTCTTCACTTTATGCGTAAGGCATCTTTTAATGTCTTATTAGGGATTGAGAGTGTTGTGCCTTTCAAGGTAACCAAGCCCTCTTCACTTTATGCTTAAGGCATCTTTTAATGTCTTATTAGGGACTGAGAGTGTTGTGCCTTTCAAAGTAACCAAGCCCTCTTCACTTTATGCGTAAGGCATCTTTTAATGTCTTATTAGGGATTGAGAGTGTTGTGCCTTTCAAAGTAACCAAGCCCTCTTCACTTTATGCGTAAGGCATCTTTTAATGTCTTATTAGGGATTGAGAGTGTTGTGCCTTTCAAGGTAACCAAGCCCTCTTCACTTTATGCTTAAGGCATCTTTTAATGTCTTATTAGGGACTGAGAGTGTTGTGCCTTTCAAAGTAACCAAGCCCTCTTCACTTTATGCGTAAGGCATCTTTTAATGTCTTATTAGGGATTGAGAGTGTTGTGCCTTTCAAAGTAACCAAGCCCTCTTCACTTTATGCGTAAGGCATCTTTTAATGTCTTATTAGGGATTGAGAGTGTTGTGCCTTTCAAGGTAACCAAGCCCTCTTCACTTTATGCTTAAGGCATCTTTTAATGTCTTATTAGGGACTGAGAGTGTTGTGCCTTTCAAAGTAACCAAGCCCTCTTCACTTTATGCGTAAGGCATCTTTTAATGTCTTATTAAGGATTGAGAGTGTTGTGCCTTTCAAGGTAACCAAGCCCTCTTCACTTTATGCGTAAGGCATCTTTTAATGTCTTATTAGGGATTGAGAGTGTTGTGCCTTTCAAGGTAACCAAGCCCTCTTCACTTTATGCGTAAGGCATCTTTTAATGTCTTATTAGGGATTGAGAGTGTTGTGCCTTTCAAAGTAACCAAGCCCTCTTCACTTTATGCGTAAGGCATCTTTTAATGTCTTATTAGGATTGAGAGTGTTGTGCCTTTCAAGGTAACCAAGCCCTCTTCACTTTATGCTTAAGGCATCTTTTAATGTCTTATTAGGGACTGAGAGTGTTGTGCCTTTCAAAGTAACTAAGCCTCTTCACTTTATGCGTAAGGCATCTTTTAATGTCTTATTAGGGATTGAGAGTGTTGTGCCTTTCAAGGTAACCAAGCCCTCTTCACTTTATGCTTAAGGCATCTTTTAATGTCTTATTAGGGACTGAGAGTGTTGTGCCTTTCAAAGTAACCAAGCCCTCTTCACTTTATGCGTAAGGCATCTTTTAATGTCTTATTAGGGATTGAGAGTGTTGTGCCTTTCAAGGTAACCAAGCCCTCTTCACTTTATGCTTAAGGCATCTTTTAATGTCTTATTAGGGACTGAGAGTGTTGTGCCTTTCAAAGTAACCAAGCCCTCTTCACTTTATGCGTAAGGCATCTTTTAATGTCTTATTAGGGATTGAGAGTGTTGTGCCTTTCAAAGTAACCAAGCCTCTTCACTTTATGCGTAAGGCATCTTTTAATGTCTTATTAGGGATTGAGAGTGTTGTGCCTTTCAAGGTAACCAAGCCCTCTTCACTTTATGCTTAAGGCATCTTTTAATGTCTTATTAGGGACTGAGAGTGTTGTGCCTTTCAAAGTAACCAAGCCCTCTTCACTTTATGCGTAAGGCATCTTTTAATGTCTTATTAGGGATTGAGAGTGTTGTGCCTTTCAAAGTAACCAAGCCCTCTTCACTTTATGCGTAAGGCATCTTTTAATGTCTTATAAGGATTGAGAGTGTTGTGCCTTTCAAAGTAACCAAGCCCTCTTCACTTTATGCTTAAGGCATCTTTTAATGTCTTATTAGGGACTGAGAGTGTTGTGCCTTTCAAAGTAACCAAGCCCTCTTCACTTTATGCGTAAGGCATCTTTTAATGTCTTATTAGGATTGAGAGTGTTGTGCCTTTCAAGGTAACCAAGCCCTCTTCACTTTATGCTTAAGGCATCTTTTAATGTCTTATTAGGGACTGAAGAGTGTTGTGCCTTTCAAAGTAACCAAGCCCTCTTCACTTTATGCGTAAGGCATCTTTTAATGTCTTATTAGGGATTGAGAGTGTTGTGCCTTTCAAAGTAACCAAGCCCTCTTCACTTTATGCTTAAGGCATCTTTTAATGTCTTATTAGGGATTGAGAGTGTTGTGCCTTTCAAAGTAACCAAGCCCTCTTCACTTTATGCTTAAGGCATCTTTTAATGTCTTATTAGGGATTGAGAGTGTTGTGCCTTTCAAAGTAACCAAGCCCTCTTCACTTTATGCTTAAGGCATCTTCTAATGTCTTATTAGGGATTGAGGAGTGTTGTGCCTTTCAAAGTAACCAAGCCCTCTTCACTTTATGCGTAAGGCATCTTTTAATGTCTTATTAGGGATTGAGAGTGTTGTGCCTTTCAAAGTAACCAAGCCCTCTTCACTTTATGCTTAAGGCATCTTTTAATGTCTTATTAGGGATTGAGAGTGTTGTGCCTTTCAAAGTAACCAAGCCCTCTTCACTTTATGCTTAAGGCATCTTTTAATGTCTTATTAGGGATTGAGAGTGTTGTGCCTTTCAAGGTAACCAAGCCCTCTTCACTTTATGCTTAAGGCATCTTTTAATGTCTATTAGGGATTGAGAGTGTTGTGCCTTTCAAGGTAACCAAGCCCCTCTTCACTTTATGCTTAAGGCATCTTTTAATGTCTTATTAGGGATTGAGAGTGTTGTGCCTTTCAAGTAACCAAGCCCTCTTCACTTTATGCTTAAGGCATCTTTTAATGTCTTATTAGGGATTGAGAGTGTTGTGCCTTTCAAGGTAACCAAGCCCTCTTCACTTTATGCTTAAGGCATCTTTTAATGTCTTATTAGGGATTGAGAGTGTTGTGCCTTTCAAGGTAACCAAGCCCTCTTCACTTTATGCTTAAGGCATCTTTTTAATGTCTTATTAGGGATTGAGAGTGTTGTGCCTTTCAAGGTAACCAAGCCCTCTTCACTTTATGCTTAAGGCATCTTTTAATGTCTTATTAGGGATTGAGAGTGTTGTGCCTTTCAAAGTAACCAAGCCCTCTTCACTTTATGCTTAAGGCATCTTTTAATGTCTTATTAGGGATTGAGAGTGTTGTGCCTTTCAAAGTAAACAAGCCCTCTTCACTTTATGCTTAAGGCATCTTTTAATGTCTGATTAGGGATTGAGAGTGTTGTGCCTTTCAAGGTAACCAAGCCCTCTTCACTTTATGCTTAAGGCATCTTTTAATGTCTTATTAGGGATTGAGAGTGTTGTGCCTTTCAAAGTAACCAAGCCCTCTTCACTTTATGCTTAAGGCATCTTTTAATGTCTTATTAGTGATTGAGAATGTTGTGCCTTTCAAAGTAACCAAGCCCTCTTCACTTTATGCTTAAGGCATCTTTTAATGTCTTATTAGGGATTGAGAGTGTTGTGCCTTTCAAGGTAACCAAGCCCTCTTCACTTTATGCTTAAGGCATCTTTTAATGTCTTATTAGGGATTGAGAGTGTTGTGCCTTTCAAGGTAACCAAGCCCTCTTCACTTTATGCTTAAGGCATCTTTTAATGTCTTATTAGGGATTGAGAGTGTTGTGCCTTTCAAGGTAACCAGCCCTCTTCACTTTATGCTTAAGGCATCTTTTAATGTCTTATTAGGGATTGAGAGTGTTGTGCCTTTCAAGGTAACCAAGCCCTCTTCACTTTATGCTTAAGGCATCTTTTAATGTCTTATTAGGGATTGAGAGTGTTGTGCCTTTCAAGGTAACCAAGCCCTCTTCACTTTATGCTTAAGGCATCTTTTAATGTCTTATTAGGGATTGAGAGTGTTGTGCCTTTCAAAGTAACCAAGCCCTCTTCACTTTATGCTTAAGGCATCTTTTAATGTCTTATTAGGGATTGAGAGTGTTGTGCCTTTCAAAGTAAACAAGCCCTCTTCACTTTATGCTTAAGGCATCTTTTAATGTCTTATTAGGGATTGAGAGTGTTGTGCCTTTCAAGGTAACCAAGCCCTCTTCACTTTATGCTTAAGGCATCTTTAAAAGTCTTATTAGGGATTGAGAGTGTTGTGCCTTTCAAGGTAACCAAGCCCTCTTCACTTTATGCTTAAGGCATCTTTTAATGTCTTATTAGGGATTGAGAGTGTTGTGCCTTTCAAGGTAACCAAGCCCTCTTCACTTTATGCTTAAGGCATCTTTTAATGTCTTATTAGGGATTGAGAGTGTTGTGCCTTTCAAGGTAACCAAGCCCTCTTCACTTTATGCTTAAGGCATCTTTTAATGTCTTATTAGGGATTGAGAGTGTTGTGCCTTTCAAGGTAACCAAGCCCTCTTCACTTTATGCTTAAGGCATCTTTTAATGTCTTATTAGGGATTGAGAGTGTTGTGCCTTTCAAGGTAACCAAGCCCTCTTCACTTTATGCTTAAGGCATCTTTTAATGTCTTATTAGTGATTGAGAATGTTGTGCCTTTCAAGGTAACCAAGCCCTCTTCACTTTATGCTTAAGGCATCTTTTAATGTCTTATTAGGGATTGAGAGTGTTGTGCCTTTCAAGGTAACCAAGCCCTCTTCACTTTATGCTTAAGGCATCTTTTAATGTCTTATTAGGGATTGAGAGTGTTGTGCCTTTCAAGGTAACCAAGCCCTCTTCACTTTATGCTTAAGGCATCTTTTAATGTCTTATTAGTGATTGAGAATGTTGTGCCTTTCAAGGTAACCAAGCCCTCTTCACTTTATGCTTAAGGCATCTTTTAATGTCTTATTATTTATCGTGAGTGTTGTGTCTTTGAAAGTTTAACACGTCACGATTTTTTAACCTACTTGATTTGACCTAATAACCTTATTAAATATAAAAATGCCAAAATATTTCACTCTTTCATTGCCTCTTGCCGGAAACGTCGACATGTAATGAAACGGGTGGCAGGCCACACCCCGATGTTTCAAACAAGGACCGTGTTTAACGACAGAATTTACTGTGACCAATTTTTGTGCGTGTCATCGTGTCAGGGACGTAAGCGGTGAAGCTGAAAATAATTTGCCAAGTAATGGTAGGTGTTGTCCTTAAAGTAGTACAACGAACCAGACGGTAAATAGGGATGTTTTCAACGGTGGCACGTAATTAAATGAACTTCTCACTGACCTCTGTGATCTATCAGATAGGGTCATATTGTTTTAACTCGATAAGTGTGTTAGGTTACTGTTGGGCGGCAGCATTCCCCAAGAACCACCAACTCTGGTTTTACTTTATAATCTATCTATCTATCTATCTATCTATGCCAGTCCATATGTATGTATGTATGTATGTATGTATGTATGTATCTCAGCCTCCATATCTATCTATCTATCTATCTATCTACGTTTCAGTCTGTTCCGTATCTTTCGATCTAGCAAACTCAATCTCCTTTCTACCTATCCATTAAATTCTACTGTTCATTATAGATACATCCAGAAGTCTCTTTCATTTTATCTATTCGTCCTTATTTTACAAAAGTTTGTATGTACTTAACAGTAAATACTTAAAACCAGCATATATATAACTGTCTATCAATATATATTTTTATATATGTGTGTGTGTGTGTGTGTGTGAACAAGATTTGACATTGAATAATCTATGGCATAAAACTCAACCAAATCAACCAAACAAACACACGCATATATATATATATATATATATATATATATATATATATATATATATATATATATATACGTCTGTTCACTATATATAGAGAAGTTTCTTCGTCTATTTATTTATTTTTATTTTGCTAAGATTTGCATGTATTTACCTGTAAATCCTTAAAACCAGCATATATATAACTGTCTATGTGTGTGTGAGTGTGTGTGAACAGGATTTAGCCTTAAATAATCTATGCCATAAGGCTCAACCAAATGAATCAAACTATATATATATATATATATATATATATATATATATATATATATGTCTGTGCCCTATATATATAAAAGTTTCTTTTTCTGTTTATCTATCTTTATTTTACTAAAATTTGCATGTATTTAACTGTAAATCCTTAAAACCAGCATACATATAACTGTCTATCAATATATTTATATATATATATATGTGTGTGTGTGTGTGTGTGTGTGTGTGTGTGTGAGTGTGTGTGTGTGAACAAGATTTAGCATTAAATAATCTATGCCATAAAACTCAACCAAATGAACAAATATATATATATATATATATATATATATATATATATCAGTCTGTTCACTATATATATAAAAGATTGTTTTTCTATTTATCTATCTATATTTTACTAAAATTTGCATGTATTTGCCTGTAAATCCTTAAAATCAGCATATATATAACTGCCAACAAGGATCTCCCTAACTCTCTCTCTCTCTCTCGCTATCCGTCTCTATCGTTCATTGCTCCCAGCAGATCTTCCAGGCTACAACCTGTATCGGCACAGAGCTGTTGAATATAGGTTCTAGTTGGTCGTTCTACCTTTGCTCGTCCATGTAAAGGGGTCCACAGTAGTACGTCACATATGAATTCGTGCTTACTTTAAGAGTAGTGTCTCGCATATCTGGTTCGTGTGTGTGTGCGTGTGTGTGTGTGTGTGTGTGTGTGTGTGCTCGTGTATTCTTATTTACCGACCTATCTCAATTTGTTTATATCTATCACTTATCCGAAGTTGTTCCAATCTGCGATCGTTAAATTCATTCTACGAGATTTTTCCACATTAGTTATAACTCGTCTTTTTTCACTGAAGTGTGAGTCACAGCAGGTCCCTTCAGGTCTCCAGAATTCTTCGAAGTATACTTGCTGATCTTCAAGGTTGCTGTGGTCTAGACGTTCGAGATTCTTCCTCTGATTTCCAATTCCCTCTCCCAATTCTTTTACAGGCCTTTGGGGAACATGGTTTGGATTGGGTTTTATGGCATATCATCGTTGGTTATTTAACGTCAAATCCACTGTGCATATATTTTAAATGTTTGATTTTTCAAACACATTTTGTAGATAACATTTTTTAAACGAGCCAGAGCTCATTCTTTTTGTATTCAATTAAATGGTTTCACTTATTTCTCGCAAATACGAATAGTTCTATAAGCTTTTAATTATTTGTTTGCACACAGTTAAATGCTTCCAAGTATTGCTATGTACAAATAACAATTCAATTAAGCATCAGTCATTTGTTTACACACAATTGAATGATCAAACAGTTCTATTTCTAACAATTCAATTAGGCATATGTCAACAAATTTAATTGGTTTCAAGTATTCCGATGTATCACTAACAATTCAATTAAACATCAGTCATTTGTTTACACACAAATGATCAAACAGTTCTATTTATAACAAATCAATTAAGCATATGTCAACAAATTTAATTGGTTCCAAGTATTCCGATGTATCACTAACAATTCTATTAAACATCAGTCATTTGTTTACACACAAATGATCAAACAGTTCTATTTCTAACAATTCAATTAAGCATATGTCAACAAAGTTAAATGGTTCCAAGTATTCCGATGTATCCCTAACAATTCAATTAAACATCAGTCATTTGTTTACTCATAATTAAATAATCAAACAGTTCTATTTCTAACTATTCAATTAAGCATATGTCAACAAAGTTAAATGGTTCCAAGTATTGCTATTCATCACTAATGATTCAATTAAACGATAGTCATTAGTTTACGCACAATTAAATGATCAAACAGTTCTATTTCTAACAATTCAATGTCGCACAAGTCATTTGTTTGCACTCAGTTTAAATGTCAAACAGTTCTATTTGACCCATAGATAGACCCAATCAGGTTCTACCACTCTGGATTAAAGTAGATCTAGAAGTAATGGGACTAAAGGAGTACTCCGCATTCCCCAAAGCTCCAGCATTACAGGAGCCTTACCATCAGATTGTTTAACGTTATATCCGGTACACTCGTTTGGTGGGGGGGCAACTCCTCTACAGAGATGCAGTCAATACATTCTACAGCCTCCCCTCCAAATCGGTTTTGGGGAAGGAATAGGAAGTATTCCGCTTAAAAACTGAACTTGTGGAAGAGAGGTTTGGATAAATACCTAACCGAATCTTTCAAGCTGACGTTCAATTATAGACGCTGCACAATCTCCCGACTTTTCCGCAGTTCTACATTATCGCGTATTTACAAAACAACTACAGTATCACTAATAAATCAGTGACCCCATAGCAATGTTTTATCATCATCATCATCATCATCATCATGTCGCGCTGCCAACACGGATCTCCCTAATTCTCTCTCTCTCTCTCTCTCTCTCTCTCTCTCTCTCTCTCTCTCTCTCCACCCGTCTCTATCATCCATTGCTCCCAGCAGATCTTCCAGGCTACAACTTGTATCGGCACAGAGCTGTTGGTTATAGGTTCTAGCTGGTCGTTCTGCCTTTGCTCGTTCATGTGAAGGGGTCCACCGGAGTATGTCACATATGAATTCGTCCCTACTTTTTCAGTAGTGTCCCACATGTCTGGTTCGTCTAACTTGGATAGTTTTCGTTATGGGCGGTAAGTGGCCGTACAACTGCTGCTTTGAGGCGTCCTACCTCCAGGACTTGTCCAATATTGCACGCGGCATTCTTGTGTAATAAGCGTCAAGCTTTTTCTCCATACGTTTAGTTAGCGTCCATGTAGTGCATCCATATAACAGTATCTACATGATCACAGCTTGGAAAAAACTGCGTTTTATTTTATCGGTCAGGTCTGACTTCCATATGACCGATAGCCTATCGAAAGCTGTCCATGCCTTTGCTAGTCGCGTGTTGATGTCTGTCTCGGTTGATGAGACGCTGCTTCGTAGGTAGGTGAAGTTGTCCACTAGTTTCGGAGAACAACTATTTAGTATAGAGTTGTCACCTGTTTGATTAAAGCTCATGTATTCCGTCTTGTGTGCGTTGACATGGAGGCCTATGCAGCTGCTCGTTCCAGACAATGTAGCAGGGATTTGTCTTGGGCAGGTGTATTTGCCAGAAGCGCTATGTCATCGGCATACATATTTACCAGCCCCTCCGCTCAGGCAGGATATGACACAAGGTCAATTTTTAAGCGGAGTTTAACAGGTTTGAATTCAGAGTTTTCCTTCTCCTAGACTAGTTGCCTAACCAAGGCTGAAGAACCTAGTCTGCCCTACTATTTACCCATAGCTGGAGGGAGAATTATTGGATTCATACCTTTCCCAAGGGTATTAGTGCAATGTGAAATGCAATCAGTCTCGTCCAGGATTCGAACTCGTGTCGCCGTGTCCAATTCCTACGACGATAAACATTACACCACGGGCACCTCCATGTCATCGGCATAGTCCGCGTCCGTAATTGTTTGTGCAGGGTATCTTCTGCGTCTTTCCTTTGCCAGCTTAAAACCGTTATCTTTCATTTAATCAATAGACCTTCTAAGCACGTAGTCTAGGCAGATGATAAACAGTTATAGGGCTAATGTGTCTCCTTGCAGCACACCTGCTACAATATCGAAGTAGTCTGCCTCCATCCGGGGAGCGGACATTTTGTGTTTTTATATGGCATCAAATGTTTTATAAAAAGTTTATTTTCTTGTCAATGAAAGATGCAAGGATTTTTTATGGAATCAAAACGGATATTATTAGGTGTTAGACATAATCAAATATTGCCAGTACCTGATTGAAGTAAGACATCCTGCAGGAGTTGATAGGATAGTGATAAGGGTAAGCAAATGGAGATAAGGTAACCAGACGACATTCTCAAAGGTAGCTCTAATGTTCATGTAAAGATTGAGACCTAAGTTAATATCTATCTATCTATCTATCTATCTATCTATCTCAGTTTGTTCTTATCTATCTATCTATCTATCTATCTTTCTTTCTATCTATCTCAGTTTGTTCTTATCTATCTATCTATCGAAGACTATTTCTATCTATCTATCTATCTTTCTATCTATCTATCTCAGTTTGTTCTTATCTATCTATCTATCGAAGACTATTTCTATCTATCTATCTATCTATCTATCTCAGTTTGTTCTTATCTATCTATCTATCTATCTATCGAAGACTATTTCTATCTATCTATCTATCTATCTATCTATCTATCTCAGTTTGTTCTTATCTATCTATCTATCGAAGACTATTTCTATCTATCTATCTATCTATCTATCTATTTCAGTTACTTCATATCAGTCAATCTATCTATCTATTTCAGTCAATCAACCTCTCTGTCTCTCCGTTTCAGTCTGTTCATACCATATTCTATCATATTTACCAACCCCTCCGCTCGGGCGGGATATGACAACAGGTCAATTTTTAAGCGGAGTTTAACAGGTTTGAATTCAGAGTTTTCCTTCTCCTAGACTAGTTGCCTAACCAAGGCTGAAGAACCTAGTCTGTCCTACTATTTACCCATAGCTGGGGGGAGAATAATTGGATTCATACCTTTCCCAAGGGCATTAGTGCTATGTGAAATGCAATGAGTCTCGTCAAGGATTTGAACTCGTGTCGCCGTGTCCATTTCCTACGACGATAACCATTACACCACGTTCATATCTATCTATCTATCTATCTATCTATCTATCTATCTCAGTCTCTTCAGATCTCTCTCTCTCTCTCTCTCTTTCTCTCTCTGTCTCTCTCTATCTATCTATCTATCTATCTATCTATCTATTTCAGTTACTTCATATCAGTCAATCTATCTATCTATTTCAGTCAATAACTAGTCTATCTATTTCCCTCTGTTCATATCTATCTATCTATCAATCTATCTATCTATCTATCTATCTATCTATCTATCAAATGATAATTTTCTTCTAAAGAAAACAGGACTTCCCAATTTTTGCGGAGGATTATACAATAAAAATGGATATATTCAATATATATGTATAAAGATGATTTGGCATTAGATAACCTACAATGGTTGATATGCCATAAAAGCAAACCAAACCAAATCCTATATATTTAATATATATGTATAAAGAGGATTTGGCATTAAATAACCTAAAATGGTTGATATGCCATAAAACTTAACCAAAACAAATCCAATACGTCTAATATATACGTATTAACAGGATTTGGTATTATATAACCTACAGTGGTTGATATGCCATAAAACCAAACCAAACCAAATTATATGTATTTAATATATATATGAAGAGGATTTGGCATTAGATAACCTACAATGGTTGAAATGCCATAAAACCCAACCAAACCAAATCCTATATATTTAATATATATGTATAAAGAGGATTTGGCATTAAATAACCTACAATGGTTGAAATGCCATAAAACCCAACCAAACCAAATCCTATATATTTAATATATATGTAAAAATAGGATTTGGCATTAAATAACCTACAATAGTTGATATACGATAAAACTTAATCAAACCAAACCAAAACCGATTGTTTTTCTAAGACTAAAGCACCTTATCTACCCCCACTGTCTTACCGATAGCTGTGAGAAGAAAATTTGGATTTATGCCTTTTCTGAAAGTATCAGTGCAAAATAAAACATAAACAGACTCGTTCATGATTTGAACTCGGCTTTCCGTGTCCAATTTTTACGACGGTAACCGTCATGTTATAAGTGGTTTCTCTGAGTGTTTTCGTTGGATTATTTCTCTATCCTAATTTTCCCCTGACAGGTACAAACGATCTGTGGTAGCGCCTGCTAAAAATAGCAAGGACTTCTTTTTTTGGGGGGGGGTCTTCATTTTTTAAATCATCCAAATTCAAGATTCAACAGAGATAACTATGAAATCTAAATCCTTATCTCCTTCCAAAATAGAAGTATCAATATCTTCATGGACGGCAGCTCGAATGAAAACCCATTGAGTTTACGAATCGTCTAGAATATTACAAAAATTATTGTCATAAATATATGTGTTTGTTTGTTTTTTGTGTTGTGTGTACGTCTATGCGTGTTTTGCATGTGTGTTTTGTGTGTGTGGGTGTGTGAGCGTGTGTGTGTGTTGTTTGTATGTATGTATGTTGTGTGTGTGTGTGTGAGTGTGTGTGTGTGTGTGTGTGTGTGTGTTTTATGTGTGTGTATTGTTTGCGTGTTCTATGTGTTTTGTGCGTATTTGATTGTATGTATGTATGTTTTTTATGGGTTGTGTGTATGTTTTGAGTGTGTATGCTGTTTGTGTGTGTTTTATGTGTCTCTTGTGTGTGTGTGTATGTTGTTTGTTCGTTTCGTGTGTTTTATGTTGGCATTGTTTGTGTGGGTGTTGTGTGTATGTGTGTGTGCTGTGTGTCGTGTTGTGTGTGTATTGTATATATGTTTTGTGTGTTTTGTGTTCATGTTGTTTGTGTTTTATGTGTGTGTGTATGTATTGTGTATGCGTGTATATGTGTGTGTTTGTGAGTGTTGCTTGGACGTTTTGTATATTTTGTGTTCGCGTTGTTTGTATATGTGTTGTGTGTGTATGTTGTGAGTGTATGTGTTGTGTGTGTGTGTGTTGTGGGTGTATGTGTTGTGTATGTGTCGTGTGTGTGTGTTGTGAGTGTATGTGTTGTGTATGTGTTGTGTGTGTATGTGTGTTGTGAGTGTATGTGTTGTGTGTGTGTGTGTTGTGGGTGTATGTGTTGTGTATGTGTCGTGTGTGTGTGTTGTGAGTGTATGTGTTGTGTATGTGTTGTATGTGTGTGTGTTGTGAGTGTATGTGTTGTGTGTGTGTGTGTTGTGAGTGTATGTGTTGTGTGTGTGTGTGTTGTGGGTGTATGTGTTGTGTATGTGTCGTGTGTGTGTGTTGTGAGTGTATGTGTTGTGTATGTGTTGTGTGTGTATGTGTGTTGTGAGTGTATGTGTTGTGTGTGTGTGTGTTGTGGGTGTATGTGTTGTGTATGTGTCGTGTGTGTGTGTTGTGAGTGTATGTGTTGTGTATGTGTTGTGTGTGTGTGTTGTGAGTGTATGTGTCGTGTATGTGTTGTGTGTGTGTGTTGTGAGTGTATGTGTTGTGTATGTGTTGTGTGTTGTGTTGTGAGTGTATGTGCTGTGTATATGTGTGTTGTGAGTGTATGTGTTGTGTATGTGTTGTGTGTGTGTGTTGTGAGTGTATGTGTTGTGCGTGTGTGTATTGTGAGTGTATGTGTTGTGTATGTGTTGTATGTGTGTGTATTGTGAGTGTATGTGTTGTGTATGTGCTATGTGTTGTGTGTGTGTGTTGTGAGTGTATGTGTTGTGTGAGTATGTTGTGAGTGTATGTGTGTATGTGTTGTGAGTGTCTCTGTGTATGTGTTGTATGTGTGTTGTGAGTGTATATGTTCTGTGTGTGTGTGTGTGTGTGTGTGTGTGTGTGTGTGTGTGTGTGTGTGTATTATGTAATCGTAACATAGCAAAACGACATATCAAAACAAGATTTTATGAGATAATAAAGCAATTTCCAGTCCAGTTTGCAAGTGAATGATAATTTCTGAACATTTTTCTTCGTTTTTGTATAAATACATTTAAATTTTGATTCTTTTATAAAGACTTTGTAAAAATAGAAATGTGCAAAATTGCCCATTTTTATATTCAATAAAGAATCATTTCTAAATGTCATTTTATCCTGGGCACAAAATTTAATTCTCAATAGAATAATAGCCATTTCCTAATATTTTACAGCATAAGCAATAATGAAACAGCACATGCTATCGAAAAACAAAATTTCTCTAAAATAATGTTATCCAGGACAGAAAATAAATGTTTCAATTGAATAATGGCTAATTTCTCTACTTTTAAAGCAGTAAAGAAATTACACATACACGACACGAAGAAAATTTATCATACATAGTGTTATCCTGAGCACAAAATCAATGTTCAAAGGCAATCATGACCATTTTATATACTTCAACAATAAAGAAATAACACATTCTATCGAGGAGTAATATTTGCGATACATAACGTTATCGACGTCAAAGATCGGATTTTTAAGGGAATAATGGCCATTTATTTTACTCTACATAATATCCAAGAACAAAATTTGTCTTCTATAGTGTTATTGAGAGCACAACAGCAAAATCTGAAGGAAATGGCGGCCATTTCCAACACTTTAACAGCTAAGGAATAACACGTACGATCCAAGAACCAAATTCATCATATTTAAGATTGTTATTATTATCTCTGAATAGAGGAAAAACATAAATTTTAATATATGTATTTTTATAAATAAACAAGTTTCGTCAGATGAATCTGGTAAAAACATACACAATCATGTTTCCCACGCTTCTCTATCTACCTTGATATATTATTTTTCTATTAGGACGGCCCAATTACCTGTAGCGCGACTAATAAAGGGTTTGTTCAGGTGAATATGTCGTTCTTTTTTTATTATTATTATTCACAGAGGGCGCTGCTAGCAATCAATCATTTAATGAATTCGTGAAAAGAGCAGTGGAAGGAGAAGGGGAATAACCCCAAAAATTGCAACCAGTATCTCATATTTCATATTATAAATGTTTTTTTTTAATTATTTCTATACGTACTCAGATACACACACATATACATACACGTACACATGTACACGTTGAGGAACATATATAGACATTCTCTCACTAATACGCATATATACACACACAATTTCTTATTTGAATGAAGAGATATAAAAATATGAATAATGTTGATTATATATATATATATGGGGGGTCGTATTAAATTTGACTGTTTGCATAAAAAGAAAAAATATACAATATCCCATCCAAAAATAAAAGTGTTTTAAAAAATCAAAAAAGTCAGCTAAATTATTTATTGCCTGAAGAATACAATTTACTCAAAGTAACAACGGTTGTCTCTGTGGCTAACGGGCTGGTCTGTGATATCGTGGTGAGTTCGAACTCCAGTCGTACTATTTGTTCACTTTTGGACTAATACCCTTCGAAAAGGCATGAAACCTTTCATCCTCCGCAACTATGGGTTAAATAGTACCACTACCGTTCTTCTACAAGAATCGTTTTGACATTAAATTACCCACAAAAGTTGATATGCAATTAAAATACCAAACCAACCCCACTTCTCCCAGCTATTGGTTTTAAAGTGCTGCTAGTGTTGGCTTTGGCATTAAATAATGCTTCTTCTGTGAGGATGGCTTTGGCTTTAAATAGACCATGATGGTTGATATGCCATTAAAGAAAGAAAGAAAGAAGCCGCTCTCAGTTTCCAACACGACCTCAAGACTGCTTGGGACACCTGGCGAATGTGTTCCTCGCTGAGTCACAGCGAAGATCTTCGAATACTTCCTTAATCTTGACCACCAGTTCGTCAAATTTAGCCAAAACACCAAAGATAGATAGATAGATAGATAGATAGATAGATAGATATGATTAAAATTCGACGCTAAAGGCGCTTTTTAAATCCGTAATGTTTAACAATAATCAACAGACGAATATGCTGAGTAATATCACTGGATAAAAATTCATGACTTAGAGTTTCACGAAATCGGCCTTCAAGTGAGCTAATATTCAACACATGCGATTTTGTTAGATTTCTAATCCAATAGAATCTTACAAAATATGATGTGATGAGTCATAGCTGACAGACTAAGAGAATTCTGTTCTTCAGCCTTGGTTATGCGACTAGAGAAGGAGAAAAAAAAATCCCTTATTCAAATTAAATATACTTCACTAAAAAATATGAATTTTATTCACATCTTTAGCATAACTGAGAGATTTTGGTAAATACATACGTACAGCTCATTAGTAAGAGAAGGGCAGGTGGAGCTCTTTAGCCTAGGTGGGCAATCTTTGAATTCAAAAATAAATGACTGAGACTGAGTAATTACTTAATTGGAAAATTTGACAGGAAGATGTGAGTTGCGTAACGGTTATCGTTAGGAGGTACCCGTGGTGTAATAGTTATCGTCGTAGGAAATGGACACGGCAACACGAGTTCAAATCCTGGAGGAGACAGATTGCATTTCACATAGCACTGATACCCTTGGGAAAGGTATGAATCTAATTATTCTCCCTCTAGCTATGGGTAAATAGTAGGGCAGACTTGGTTCTTCAGCCTTGGTGAGGCAACTAGTCTAGGAGAAGGAAAACTATTAATTCAAACCTGTTAAACTCAGCTTAAAAATTGACTTTGTGTCATATCCTGCCTGAGCGGAGGGGTTGGGTAAATAGGGGGCATATGGTAACGGTTATCGTCGAAAGAAATTGAATCAGTGACCGATGTTCAAATCGTGGACTGATTTTCTTGTGTCTCTCTTTGCGTTGATACCTTTGAGAAAGGCATAGATCTATCTATGCTCGCCTCCTCAGCTACAAATAAATAGTAGGGTAGACTGAATTCTTTAACCTTGTCTAGGCAACCCATCGAGAAGAAGGAAAATGCTAACTCACCTAAGAATCGATAAAGTGATACGTGTGTGTGTGTGTGTGTGTGTGTGTGTGTGTGTGTGTGTGTGTGTGTGTGTGTGTGTGTCTTAAAATAAACATTGGAGGAATTCCGGTGGTTTAGAGGTTAAGATGCTCGATTGCGGACTCAAGGTTAGTGAGTTCGAACACCGGTAACGCTATTACATTTGTCCTAATACCCGTGAGAAAGGCATGAATCCCCTTATTCCCTCAACTGTGGGCCAAATAGTATCACTACAGTACTTCTACGATGATGGCTTTGGCATTAGATAACCCACAAAGAATAGTGTGCCGTTGAAAAAAGTAAGCAAACCAGGGTAATGAAGTGGCCTCCTTCTACCATCACTGATCCTAGTGCCTAGCAGCGTGACTGACAATAAAAGTTTAATCGTGGAATTGGGTTCTCCCTGAGGTGTAGTGGGTAAAGTACTAGACTGCAACACCATAGCAAGCGAGTTCGAGCTCTAGTCGTGCTATTACGTTCAGTTTAGGACTAATACCATCGGAAAAAGCATGAAGCCTCTTATCCCCCAGTTATTAGTCAAATAGTACCACTACTGTTTTTCTACAAGGATGGCTTTGGCATTAAATAACCCCACAAAGGTTGATAACTCTAGTCGTGCTATTACGTTCACTTTCGGACAAATAACCTTGGGAAAGGCATGAACCTCCTTATCCTCCCAGCTAGGGGTTAAATAGTACCACTACTGTCCTTCAAGAAGGATGGCTTTAGCATTAAATAACCCAAGAAGGTTAATATGCCATCAAACAGAGAAACCAAAATCATAGACACAAACACACACACATATACGAGGATCATTAAATAAGTTTCCAGACTTTTTTTCGTATGGGCACTTTTATAGATAGTACTTCGAAGTAATCTCCTCCGGCAGCAATGCACTTGTACCGTTCCAACAACTTCTCGAAGGCCCCATGGAAGTCCTCTTGTGTGAGCGTGTCAATGACCTTTGTCACAGCCTCTTTCATCTCATCAATTGTCTCATAACGACAGCCTGTGAGCTTAGGAAATAAGCAAGTCTCAGGGAGCAAGGTCTGAACTACAGGGAGGCTGAGGAACTGTTTTGGTCAAATAGTCTGTGACAAGGATGGAGTTGTGGACTGAAGAGGTCCAGTCAATTTTTTAGAGCATTGATTTATATCAATGCTTTTTCACTGGATGGAAATAAATTTATTTTCTTAGTGTGACCGATAATTGATGTTTTTTTTTTAAATTTGCTCTGTGGATTTTATTTGCCTTGAGCTCTTGACCGAGATTACTTAAATCTAATATTTTATTTTTGAATATTTTAATTGTTCTGAGTGGAATTGTAGCCAACTTCGGATTTACTAGATTAAATACTGTCTTATATATATATATATATATATATATATATATATATATATATATATATACTGACTTATATATCTATATATATATATATGTATTTCATTAAGAAAAAAACACAAACCGGTCACATTAGGATTATAAATTTATTTCCATCCTGTTATGTGTTTTTGATAAAATCAAAAAACACGAAAAAAAATTAGCAGAACTTCTTCGGATCTAATGGAGGAAATAAATCATAAGATCTGAAGAAGTCCTGTTGATTTTTTTTTCTTGTTTTTTAAATTTTTCAAAAGCACATAACAGGATGGAAATAAATTTATAATCCTAATGTGACCGGTTTGTGTTTTTTCTTAATAGAATTATTGCTCTGTAATGTCTGTTACATTGAGCTCTTTACCAGGAAAATTTAAATGTTCACTCTTGAATAGTTTTCTTGTCCTGATGGAATTACTTCCAACTCCGGTTTAACTGGACCAAATAATACTTATATATATATATATATATATATATATAGATGATATGCCATTAAATAAAGTAACCGAAGCAAACCAACCATATATATATATATATATATATATGATAACGGACAAATCTTGAGGGATGATAGCTCTCTTTATAAACAAAATTGCATCGTTACCATCCCCATTAAAAGTACTTCAATTATAGAAAAATATACAAGATGCCTAAGATAATAAGGTAGTACGATGTCTATACGACGTTTGATTTTAGTAACATATGTTTGTACGACATAGCTACAGCCCATTGACAAGCATAGCATTATAACTGGTGACTATAAAAACTGTGACATTTTTTTTCAGAGTAACTTCTCTTACACTATTAGCATGAAATGAATACCTACAAGTCAGCAGAACTTTGATTTTGATGTTTCCTTCACCAGGTTTAATTTTAGAGTTCACTCCTCCAAGAGGGCTTGTCTTCACTACAGGTTTGTCATTAGACTGGAGCCCCTTTCTACCACATATATATAGCACTTCTGCCCCCCTGCATATATACCACTTCTACCTCCCCCTATATTTATATATACCACTTCTCTCTCTATATATATATATATATCACTTCTACCCCCATATATATACCACTTCTACACCCATATATATATACCACTTCTACACCTATATATATAATACTTCGACCCCACATATATATACCACTTTTACCCCCATATATATACCACTTCTACTCCCATATATATATACTACTTCTGCCCAATATATATATATATATATATATATATATATATATATATATATATCTTCTGCCCCATATATATACCATTTCTACCCCCAAGTATATATACTACTTCTACCCCACTATATATATATATATATATACCACTTCTACGCTTATATATATACTACATCTACCTCCATATATATATATATATATATATCACTTCTACAACCATATATATATATATACCACTTCTACCCCATATATATATATATAGCATTTCTGCCCCCTGATATAGACCACTTCTACCCCCATATATATATATATATATATACTTTTACCCTATATATATACCACTTATGCCCCCACAAATATGAACCACTTCGACCCACATATTTATATTCACCACTTCTATAAAATACCTTATATAAAATACTTTTCTTTCATTTTCGGTTAACTTAAACAGAGACACTAAACTTTAAACCATATTTCGGTGGTTCAGTAGTAAGTAATTTTTTTTTTTATTCTAACGAATTGTTTACAAAATATTTTTTTTGTGTTTAACTTCAACGAAAGACATCCATTAAAAAGTTTTCTTTCTTAAAATATATTTCGTTAGTTCAGTAGTAACGAATTGTTTACTAAATTCCAACAGATATGTCACTTCAATTTAAGAGATTGCAATTCCCAATTCGATTGGCATTTGCAATCACGATCAACAAAGCACAGGGACAATCTTTAGAATTGTGTGGCATATATTTACACACTGATTGCTTCTCACATGGGCAATTATATGTTGCCTGTTCCAGAGTTGGCAATCCAGACAATCTCTTTATTTACACAGAAACTGGAACAACCAAAAGTATTGGAAAATTAAACATATTAGAAACATGCATCTTCTTTTTTTCCTATTTAAATAAACTGAGCCATAGCAACGCGTGGCCGGGTACAGCTAGTATATATATATATATACACATCTATACACATATAATTAGTCGCCAACTTTACTTTTATATATATATATATATATATATATATATATATATATATATATATATATATGCAAGGAGGAACTTGTAAGCAATATTCTCCAATGAATACATTCAGTTCGTGTTGGCCGACCCACAAAAATTTCCCCACAAGCTCTATGCGAACAGAGGATCTACTTTGAAAGGGCTTCTAAGGGTGATGGATCTTAGAGATAATTAGAGAGAGAGAGAGAGAGAGAGTCAGGGAAATCTGTGCTAGCAGAGTGACTTGATAATATATATATATATATATATATATATATATATATATATATATGTGTGTGTGTGTGTGTGATATTGTGTGAGATTTTGTATGTCTTGAGATAAATATGTAATCAATCATCAATACAAATTTATATATATTTATATGTATGCGTGTGCATCACTCACACACACACACACACACGCACATGTATTTGCGTGTGTGTGTGTGTGTGTGTGTGTGTGTTTGTACGTGCGAATCCTTGCTTGATTGTGGATGTGTAGATGCCCCTCTCTCCATGATATAATATCTTCGTGTTCATGGAAGCGTTCTACGCCTTAATGGTTATCTTTCTCATAAATTTATTTCATCTCGATGACGGACGAATTTATGTAACTTTATTTACTCAACTGGTTATTTAATTGTCGTCTTCGTTAACTTTTGTTATAGCGGGAAGGGCTTCACACGATTTGAACGATGCACCTTTTCAAATAACACCTCCAACTCTCTCTCTCTCTCTCTCTCTCTCACACACACACACACACACACACACACACACACAGACACTCGTATACACATTAGGGAGGCAATGGTAGTGTGAGGTCAGTTTCTTAAGCAGAGTTTTAGAGGTTTAAATTAAGACTTTCGTTTCCTAGATCAAGCGGGGGGGGTGCGTGTAGTAAGGGTTAAAGCGAAATGGTAGTAAGCGAGTTCCAACTCCAGTCGCGCTATTTCGTCTTTTTTTCGGACAAATACCCTGGGGAAAGGCATGAACCCCTTATCCCCCCAGCTATGGGTTAAACAGTACCAACACTGTTCTTCCCGAGTAAGGATTTGGCATTAAATAACCCAAGAAGGTCAATATACTATTAAACAACATACAAGTTTCCCAAGATTGTTTGCCATAACAAGGTTAAGAAAACTCAAGCTGCCCTACTATTTACTCATGGCAGGAGGAAGATTAGTTATAGGCATGCTTTTCCCAAGAGTATTAGCGCTAAGTGAAATACAAGCAACCTCGATTTGAACTCGGGTCACCTTCTCTAACGGGAATCATTACACTAAAGGCGTCTCATATATATATATATATATACAAGTGTGTGTATGTCTGTGTTTCTGTATTTACGAAGCCCTTCCCAAAAGAATGATGTGACACAAGGTCAATTTTTAAGCGGAGTTTAACTGGTTTGAATTCAGAGTTTTCCTTCTCCTAGACTGGTTGCGTAACCAAAGCTAAAGAACCTAGTCTGCCCTACTATTTACTCGTAACTGGAAGGAGAATGATTTGATTTGTTCATTTCTCAAGAATATTAGAATTATGTGAAATGAAATCAGATCCGTCCAGGATTTGAACTCGTGTCGCCGTGTCCATTGTCCAAGACGGTAACCATTACATCATATCTGTGTGTATCTTTTCCTGAATATATTGCTATCCCAACTGTTCATATATACATCAAATCCTTTATATCTTTCTTTCAATCTATCTAATATATACATATATGTATGTGTGTGTCTTTGTGTGTCTCTTCGTTGGTTTATTTTTTAAAAAAAGAGAAAAAGAAAGAAAATGCTAAAAATATCATACAAATATGAAATCTAACTTAGTTTTTGTCAATCAGAACTAAATCTTATGGTTATATTGTGGGATTATATTAAATAAATATATTTGTGTGCGGTTGGTTGGTTGGTTATTACATATCAACCCTTGTAGGTTATTTAATGCCAAATCCATTTTTATACATATAAACAGTTCTATTTCAAGTAATTCAATTTAGCATTAAATACACTGTTTACTTCTGTTTGACTTATAGATAGGACCCAATCAGGTGCTACCACTCCGGGTCAGAGTGGACTTGGGAGCGTTGGCAATGAGAGGGTACGCATTCATCAAAGCTCTTGCATTACTGAAGCCTCACCATTTGATTGCTTACTGTCATATCAGGACACTCGTTGGTGGGGGTCCTACCCCTCAGTAGAGATGCTGTTGGTGTATTCTACAACCCCAGGTGACCGGGCCAGTGTGTCTTTGTGTGTTTGCATGCGTGTGTACCTTTGCGTATGTGTGTGGGGGGTTTTGGGGTGCTTATCTCTATATAGCTATCCCAAATGTTCATACCAATAAATCTATTTATCAATCTAAATCTGATCATTTCTATCTATCTCATATATATATATCTATCTATATATATATATATATATAGATGGAGACATAAGACTAGATTTAAACTATAAAAATTTAAAAAAATAGAAATAAATTGTGAAACCAGAAAAAAAAACGTATCCAACATACACACGAGGAAAAAATAGGTAGCTAATTAAATGGTATCGAAATTAATATAAGCATTAATATTTCTCTTAAAAGTTAATTATCGAACTTAACATGAAAAGAAAATGAATTAAACAAATAAATAAAAAAGTTAAATTACCGTAATTATAACTGACAGAAGAAATTTAAAAAATTAAAATAAAACGGAAATTCAATAAAACGAGGAGGTAACTCCTTAATCTCTTTTCCCTGCCCCTCCAGTCTATTCTGTTTTAATTAATTATCCATTGGATCTGAAGAAGTTCAGTATAATTTTTTTTTCGTGTTTTTGGTTCACACCAGAAACTGAAAAACAGGGTGGAAATAAATTTATAATCCTAAATTAACCGATTTTTGGTTTTTTCTTAAAGATATATATATTGTCATCCACAGACAGACTGTTTCGTTCTATCAGAACTCTTCAGAGTGGCTAGACACGCAGGACGCTCGAAACCGGGATCGAAACCCGTCCAACTTTACGTTAGACTAAGCTTCGGACCTGCCGGCCACCAAGCGGACTACGTTGGCTAATGTAATTTTTACGTATTTTATTTTTAGCAACAGCAGCAGCAGCCTTTGTTTACATTTTTTATACCTAATCGGCTCCCAGAGTGCTCAATTCTTACGAAGAGCTTTGCATTACGCTAGGGGCGGCCGACAATTCCTTCGCCAGAGTGCTCAACCTCCATGGGGGAGCGTATAAGTAAGGTGTTTAAGAAATGATAATTCAAACACAATTATATATATATATATATATATATATATATATGTTTAAATTATCATTTCTTAAATCATCATAATTTAAACATACATATATTAAATATGTATATATATATATATATATAACCTAGCCTTTTCTGTCTATTTGTATGCTTATCTAAAATAAAATAATCTTCATAATTTGGAACATTGTACAGTTAAAACGAATATTACCAATTATCACTGATCACCAAAGTCAACAGTTTTTATGCTTTGTAGCCAGATACATTGAATATGTAGCTGTCAAAAATTGGTACATCTAATATATTTTTTGTGTTTTTCCATTTAGATAGAGTTTCAGTGCTCCAGATTTTGGTAAAGCCTAATGTCTAATAATATCCGCTTTGGTTGTAAAACGTTCCCGCTCTATTTGGCTTAGAAGAAAATTAACAATTAATGTTGTCATTTACTTAGGGTACTGAATACACACACACGCACACACACACACACACACACACACACACATATATATATATATATATATATATATATATATATATATATATATTCTCTTAAAAACAACACATTAAGATAATAGATTTATTTCCATCCTGCTAAAAGCATTGATATATACCTTTTCCAGTTCAAAATGGGAATAGTTCTGTTCAAAATGGAAAAATTATTATAAGTATCAATATAAAAAATATTTTTAAAATTTTTTTAGCAATAAAATTGTTAACATTTTACACTTATAATAATTTTTCCAAATGTCTAAATAGTTATATTTCAAACAATTCATTTCAGCATAAGTACACAGTTTAAATGTCAAAACAGTGCTATTTCAAACAATACAGTTCAGTATATTTTTTTTTAACACTGTTAAATGTCAAAAGAATTCTTTTTCAAACTGTTCAGTTTAGCATAAGTATGTAGTTTAAACACACATTTAAATGTAAAATACAGTTAATTTCAAACAATTAGGTTTATCATGAGTATACAGTTTAGTTCTACTTGACCCATAAATAGGACCCTATCAAGTGCAACCAATCCGGGCCAGAGTGGACCTGGGAGCGTTGGCAATGAAGGGGTACACCGCATTCCCCAAATCTCCAGCATTACTGAAGCCCCGTCATCAGATTGTTTAATGTCATATCCTGGACACTCGTTGGGGGAGTCTTACCCCTCTGCAAAGTAGCAGTCAGTGTATTCTGCAGCTCCAGCCGACTAGACTACAGGACACTCGTTGGAGGAGTCTTACCCCTCTGCAAAGATGTAGTCAGTGTATTCTACAGCCCAAACTGGCTGGGTTAATTTTTAAATGGGTTGTTAAAGCTATTTAATTTTAGTAATTCTGTTTATCAATTTCTCAAATATAATTCAAATAATTTCCACACAGCAGTAGGGTTTCAAATAACTAAATATAATAGTCCATATTAAATGATTAAACACTAGTATTTGACCCCTTTACAGGTTCTACCACTCTAGGTGTGCCTAAGAGTAGTGGTTGTGAAAGGGTTGTACATATTCCCCAAAGCACTTGGACAGGAGCCTCACCATCGGATGCAGTTTAGTGTCATACCCTGGACCATCGTTGAAGCGATCTCTTACCCTTGTGTAAAGATGCAGTCGGCGTATTCCACAGCCCCAGCTGAAAGGGCGGAATTAACTTTAAGTAACAGGCTTGATGTACAGGATATAATTATTTCAACCCTCCACTCACACAAACTAAACTTGACTGAGAGATCACTATTCTAGAAACTTTTACATCATCTGATTGTTTGTTTAATTGCTTGTTGCATATCAGCCTTTTTTTTTTTTTTTTTGGCTATTCAATGCTAAATCCATCTTTATACAAATAAACAGTTAGACGGAACCCCTCTTAAACTAGTAGACAAATTCACTTACCTAGGAAGCAGCATCGCATCAACCGAAAAGGACATCGACACGAGGTTAACGAAAGCATTGACAGCTATCAATAGGCTATCGATTATATGGAAATCAGACCTCACCGATAAAATGAAACGCAGTTTCTTCCAGGCAGCGTTCGTATCGATACAGCTATATGGATGCACTACATGGACTCTAACAAAACGGCTGGAGAAGAAGCTAGACAGCAATTACACAAGAATGCTGCGAGCAATCTTGAACAAGTCCTGGCGGCAACACCCCACAAGACACCAACTGTACGGCCACCTGCCTCCTATCACGAAAACTATTCAAGTTAGACGAACCAGACATGCAGGACACTGCTGGAGAAGCAGGGACGAACTCATAAGTGATGTACTCTTATGGACCCCCACACATGGCCGTGCAAAAGCAGGACGACCAGCACGAACATACATTCCGCGACTATGTGAGGATACGAGATGTTGTCCAGAAGACCTGCCTGAAGCGATGAACGATAGGGAAAAGTGGCGAGAGAGGGTCAGGGATATCCGTGCTACCAGCACGACATGATGATGATGATGATTTAAATAATTCAGTTTATCGTAAGTATACAGTTTGATTGTCAAAATATTTGTATTTCAAGTAATTCAATTTAGCATAAGTACACAGTTTAGTTCTATTTGAGCCATAGATAGGACCCAATCAGGTGTCACAGTGGACTTGGGAGCGATAGCAATGAAGGGGTACTCTGCATTCTCCAAAACTCCTGCATTATTCGAATCTCACCATCAGGTTGTTTCGTGTCATATCCAGGACAATCGTTGGGACCTCTTACCCCTCCGCAGAGATGCAGTCGGTGTATTTTACAGCCACAGCCGACTGGGCAAATTATCATCCGGGAATCTTTCGTAAAACAGATGCCCATCAGGTTCTCGTTTCTTTCGTAATAAAAAGATGTAAAATCCCAGTCGGCTGGAGCTGTAGAATACACCGACTACATCTTGGCAAAGGGGAAAACACCCACCCATAACGATTGTCCTGGATATCCTACTAAACAATCTGACAGTGAGGCTCCAGTAACCCTTCATTGCCATTGCTCCCAGGTCCACTCAGACCTATCGTCAAAGAGAATTGCTTGACATTTAAACTGTGAGCAAACAAATGACTTATGCCAAATTTAATAGAAATAAAACTGTTTGATCATTTAACTGTGTGTAAACAAATGACTGATGTCTAAAAGAATTGTTAGTGATAGATAAAAACACTTTGAACTTTTTAACGGTATTTGTTGACGGCCCCACCAAACGGGCAAGTGCAGCACAAGGCCTTTTTAAGGTGGGTCCAGGCGCAGGGCCGTAGCCCAGACACGCCTAGCATTCCCAAAAATGCCTCGGGCCCCTTCGGCATTCCCCTAAAAAGGTACCCCTCAGGCGCAAGACGATAAACCTAACCCCTCCAAGGAGGGTTAAAAGCTTGGGAACGGCTCCCCGATGTTCGAGGTAAGTCCAGAGACGAAACACACCCGACCATATCCGTGCCGTTGATACCACGGCCGGCCGAAGTGTTACCCCTTTACCAGATTCAGTTGATAGAAAACTTTTGTAATATAACATATGACATGGATTTTCGATTCCTTCCTAGTGACCCCGTGTGCTTTGACAAGCTGTCACGTTGTGATTAGTGAACAGGGCGATGGCAATGTGTCAGGGCAGTCAGGTCCAACAGGTGTGTAACCGGAAGGAGGCTACGTGATAACCACGCGGCCAGATTTAGAGAGCAGAGAATCGGGAGTCGAGCGAAGGACACGCAGCCGATCAGAGGGTTAAGTCGTCACTGACGATACGGCTGGCATGGAGATGCAAGCGTTGGCACCCCTGGTTCCTGGAAGAAGATATGGGGCAAGAAGAAGTCCCCTCACTGAGTATATGTCTCTCCATCCATCTCTCAAACTAACAACAAACAGTGGGACCCTTTCGAGAATAAAATAGATATATTTTTATAAAGAAATGTTTCGTTCGTACATTGAATTTCGTAAATCGTATATGTTGCATACTTTCATACATGATTTACGAAATTCAATATATATATATATATATATATAGAGAGAGAGAGAGAGAGAGAGAGATATCAACGTTCATATTTACGTTTTTCTTACAGTTTTTCTTGTAGTAGATTTTTATTGTTTTTTATTGTTTTTTGTTTTGTTTTGTACTTTGTTTTGTACTTTGTTGTTTGTGTTGCCCAGTCGGCTGGGGCTGTAGAATACACTGACTGCACCTCTGCAGAGGGGTAAGACCCCCCCCCCCCAACGAGTGTCCTGGATATGACACTAAACAATCTGATGGTGAGGTTCTAGCAGTGCTGGAGCTTTGGGGAATGTGGAGTACCCCTTCATTGCCATCGCTCCCAGGTCCACTCTGGTCCGGAGTGGTAGTACCTGATAGGGCCCTATCTATGGGTTAAATAGAACTAGCAACATACTTATGCTAAAATTAATTGAGTAAACTAAATTGCTTGAAATAGAACATTTTTGACAATTAAACCGTACTTACACTTAAACTGCGTGCTTATGCTTAACTGAATTATTTGAAATAGAACTGTTTTTCGACATTAAAATAGTATTTACACTTAACTGAATTGTTCCATGCAACTTCTTGAATAGTTTGAAATAAATGTTTTTGACAATTAAATGACCTACAAGGGTTGATATGCCATAAAACCCAACCAACCAAACCAAGTCTTCCGGACCATTGGCGAATACTGTATTTACACTTAACTGAATTATTACATATAACTGCTTAAATAGTTTGAAATAGAAATGTTTTTGACAATTATACTGTGTACTTATGCTAAACTGAACTGTTTTCAATAGAACAGATTATTTACATAAAAATGGATTTGGCGTTAAATGACCTACAAAGGTTGATATGCCATAAAACCAAACAAACCAAACTAAACCTTGTTGTTTGTTTGGTTTTTTTTTTTTTTGTTTTGATGTTTATTTTTTGGTGGGGGTGGTTAGTCCTTTCGAATACGAATGATTTTCAAACAGATATATTCGACCCATAAATCTAACTTAGACATAGAATGACAACTCCGAATCAGAGTGAACCTACGCGAGTTCGTACTCCCGTCGCGCTATTACGTTCACTTTCGGGCAAATACCCTTGGGAAAGGTATGAACCCCCTTATCCTCTATGGGTTAAATAGTACCACTACTATTCTTCTATGAGAATAGATTTGGCATTAAATAACCAACAAAGGTTGATATGCCATAAAACAAAGAAACCAAACTAGAGTAAACCTGAGAGTAATGAAAAGGAGTACAACATACCCCCCAGATCTTTATAACTGGAGCCTCACTATCAAATATTGACGGGTGGGGGGATACATAGGATTTCTGCAAGTGGTGTAATGGTTGGTTGGTTGTTTTGTTTCAGGGTGTATTAACCCTTTTCAGGTCATTTAATTAAATCATTTTGATAAAAGTTGCTAACGATATAGTTCAATATAAGTATAGTTTTTTTGTTTACACAGCTAAATCTCGAAACAGTTCTATTTCAAACAATTCAGTTTAACATAAATACACAGTTTAAATGTCAAAACAGTTCAATTTTAAACAATTCAGTTTGATATACGTACTCAGTTTAAATGTCAAAACAATTCTATTTCAAACAATTCAGTTTGAAATACGTACTGAGTTTAAATGTCAAAATAGTTGTAATATAATGGCGGAGGGATTTCGTTTTATATATCTTGCCTTTCGGTTTAGTTAGGCTGAGAACCTTTCGCTTAGCACATGGGTTAGTTAGGTGCAACATTAACGCAGGTGTTCACGCGCGTGCGGAAAGGATGTGTCATTCAGAGATGTCAAAATAAAAATCCCAGATAGGAATTAAGACCAGGTTATTTGGGTGACGTCGCGCATCGGAAGCGTGGGCTGAGATTTGAGAAAAAGCAGTTAGTTGAGTTCCCGCCTCGGAAGAAGATGGTTGACTTTCAGAGCTGGGCAAGGCCAGACGACTTTGTGCGCTACGGGTGCCGCTCGTTGGTTGGGTTGAGAGCTGACGATGTAAAAGCAGTCAGCATAGAAAGATTGTGTCTCTCTCTCCTCAAGTCGAAAAACCTTTTAACTAAAAGGTAATAAAGTTTCGTGTTTTTAGATTCCCTATGTCTATTTCACACATCCATGTATCTGGCTATGTAACATAGTTCCATTTCAAATAATTCAGTTTAACATAAATACACAGTTTAAATGTCAAAACAGTTCTATTCTAAACAATTCAGTTTGATATACGTACACAGTTTAAATGTCAAAACAGTTCTATTCTAAACAATTCAGTTTGATATACGTACACTGTTTAAATGTCAAAAACAGTTCTATTTCAAACAATTCAGTTTAGTATAAATTGTTTTGGCATTAAATAACCCACGAACATTGATATGCCATTAAACAAGCAAGTCAAATCTAACCATTACATCGTGTGAGCTAGCTTTTGCCTGTCTGTGTGTAATTGTATCTTTGTACAACTGTGTCTATTTCTGTCTCTCTAGACGTGTTTTAGGGGGGGTCGGTTTTAAAAAGCTCTGACCACTGAATTCCACATTGGCAGTCGCGTGTTTTATGGCCTTTGGCCGCAACAATCTGTCTCATAAACATTTTTACCTATGAAGTACAGACCGCAGTTTAAGCTTCATCTTTTTGTTGTTGCGAGGTTATTTTTTGCTTAGTTTTTGTTGGGGGGGGGGCATTTTTTTTTGCGTTTTTTTTTTTTTTTTGTTTTATTTTGTTTTGTTTTCGATTTTTACCCGCGTATTTCTTTCTTTTGTTCTGTTATTTTTTTCTTCTTCTTTTGGATTTTTCTTTCCTTTCCTCTTTTTTTTTTCTGCACAAGGGGCAGTGTTCGTCGAAAGTCGCACTCACTGAAACCTCAATGATTTAAAAGCGGCTGTGAGCTCATAAAACGGTCACCGGTGACAACCGTTTTTGATGCTCGTTCGAAAGAAAGGTATATATAAAAAAAAAAGGTTGAAGTAGATAGATAGATAGAGAGATAGATAGATAGATCTTATCATTTCTATAGGAAAATTATTTGCAATGCATTCATATAGAAAAATTGCAAGCAATGGTGTCCTAATAGAAATAGTAATAATTTCCAAAGCATATCTTCAACAAGAATTATTCACAATGATTTTCTATTGCAAAATTATTTGTAATGCATTCCTGGAGTTTAAGAGGGAGCTTTGGTACCTTGAATATAATCTTGATGAAAAGCTTTATATATATGATGAGTAAATAAAGGATTTTAATCCGACAATATGTAGAAAAACTGATAACAACGATCCAAGTGAAAGGGATGATTTATTGAGAGGTCAACACTGTAGCGTTTCGGATCTGCTGAACCATCATCAGGACCATGAGGGGTGATATTAACAATTTTGAGTTAACGATGGATGTTTAGGAATGTGAAATACAAAAAAAAAACTGGGAGAAAATGTATATGTGTGTGTGTTTCCTTCTCCCATATTAGTTGCCATACCAAGGCTAAAGAGCGCCGTCGGCCCAACTATTTACCTATAGCTGGAGGAAGAATGGCTGGATGTACAACATTTCCAAGGGTATTAGTGTTATATGAAATGCCAACAGCTTCGTCTAGGGTTTGAACTTCCGTCTTTGTGTTCCTTTCCTACGACGATAATCACAACACCAGCCTTTTGTATATGTTGTGTGGGTGTGTCCAACTCATTCACCACGAGTAAGGGGTTAGGGTTAGGTTTAGGCTTAGAGTTTGGCCAATTTGATATTATTTGATATATTTAGTAATTCACCTAGTTATATAATTGTGGCAGACTTAGATGTGCTTAGTGAATAAACGACTATTTTTTTCTTTTTTTTTTTCTTCTTTTTTTTTTTTTTGCATTTTCAAATAGATATTTTTACCGCGTTTCACCCTGCGTGAGAGAGTTCCCTTGAGGTAACGCCAATCGTGATGAACTGCGCCTTCGTAGTGTCACACTAATACATTCACTTTTGGATAAATATTCTTGGAAAAGGCATGAACCCCCTTATTACCCAGGGGTTAAATAGTATCACTGCTATTCTACAAGTTTGGTTTGGTTTAGTTTCTTTGTTTAATGGCATATTAATCTTTGTAGGTTATTTAATGCCAAAGCCATTCTTCTAGAAGAATAGTAGTGGTACTATTTAACCCATAGCTGGGAGGATGAGAGGGTTCATACCTTTCCCAAGGGAATTTGCCCGAAAGTGAACATAATAACGCGACTGGAGTACGAACTCGTTTACTAAGATTCCGCAGTCCATCGCTTTACACCACGAGGACACCCCCTGCTATTCTACAAGGATGACTTTAACATTAAATAACCCACAAAGATTGATATGCCATTAAACAAAGAAATTTAACCAAATAAGCAGTGTTTGTCTCATAATGTTAGAACATATTATTATTGCTGGTGTTGGGCTATAAAAGAACCTATTTAAATAAAACGTGATAGTTCTGGATTATATCAAAAGTATGTGCAAGAGGAGATAATCGAGTTGTAATGTTTATGATTGTAAGAAATAAACTCTGCGAGTCAAGTTCAAATCCTGGACAAGGCTCTTTGCATTCTATTTTGTGCTAATATCCAAGGGAAAGGTATGAATCTAATTATTCTCTCCCTCTCACGAGTCATTATTAATAAGGCATACTGGGCTCTTTAAATCTTAGTATGACAACCAATCTAGGAGAAGGAAAATTAAATTCCAATCAGTTGATGCCTACAAAGTCTCATTGTTCTACACTTGTATTCAGCAATGAAAGAATTAACCAACATGAAACATGGTGAGTAGAGATCTCTGAATAAGAACTACAAATTTTCTGCCATTATTCTTAACTGATTGAAAAATATATTCAGCTATTAAAGAATCTATCGAAATAAAACATGGCGATTAGTTGCCTAAATTTCTGAGACGAAGGTTGTTGATTTTTATCATTAAGGGTTTTCGGACTATTGTCATCATCTTTATTGTTATTTCCACAACGTTTCCACAAACATTCACTCTAAACTGTCCAGCAGGACACATGGCGTAACGGTTATAGGCGTTGGTTCCCTAAGCTTCTAAGGAGACAATCACCTGGAGGTTGCACGCGATTAACAATACAGGAATACTTAACACTTGTACCCGGTTATGGCTAACGGAATCAGAACAGGCAACCCCCGTGGATTCAATAAAGGACCTAGTTCGAAGTGCTGTGAAGGTTCCCGAGTTCGACAAACACATGAAGAAGGCCGGGGAACATATCGGCCGAAACGTTGTGGAAATAACAATAAAGATGAAGACAACAGTCCGAAAACCCTTAATGATGAAACATTGTGAGTAGAGATCTCGGAATTAGAACTACAAATTGTCGAAGTCTTATTATTGTTAAATGTGTGAAAAATATTTAAAATTTTATTTCATTTGGCTTTGAATACAATTTAAGCTTTCTTTTTTTTATTTTAACAGCATGTAAAACAGTCTAGAGGTTATTTTTTACTTAGAGGTTAAGGAATCGCATTCATTGTTCGTTCGTTTTTACATTATTTGTGTAGTTGTTTCATTAGAGTTCAAGTCCTGCACAGGGCTTTTTGCATTTATATAGAGCTAATAATACCCAAGAGAAAAGGCATGAATCTATGATATTTCCAGGTTTTCTTAAGTAGTAGGGCAGACTGGACTCTTTAACCTTAGAACGGCAACCAGTCTAGAAGAAAAGCTTTCGTCTTTCCCTTTATTTAATGTGTTTGTTTTTTATTTTTCTTTATTTCTCAGAATACCGTATCACATTATAAGGCATATTCATAGAAATACATACACACACATATAAATACATACACACACATTTAAATACATCCGGCAAGGCAAAAATGTAAACAAACGAAAGCTACTACATAATGCCTTATAATTCCCGAGCTGACGTGGTTCGCTTGGAGGCTGAATATAAGATACTAAGTCTAACCTAAAGTTAGGCGGGTTTCGATCCCAGCTTCAAGCGTCCTACGCGTCTAGCCACACTGAAGAGTTGTGATACAACGAAACAGTCTGTCTGTGGCTGATAATATATATATATATATATATATATATATATATATATATATATATATATTTGTATATGTATTTGTATATATATTATGTATGTATGTATTTTCATGAATATGCCTATATGTGTATATGTATGTATATATATATATGTCTCTGTATATAAATAAATACGTGTGATTGTGTGTGTGAATATATTTTTCTGAACATGTGCATTTTTGTATAAACGAGTGGATATATTTCTATGAATATGTGTGTACATATATATGTATATATATATATATATATATATATATATATATATACGTATATTATTTCAACTTATGATGTCACAGGAGACGTAAGAAACTGACATGGTTTAAGAATAAAGTTTTTTGTGTGTGTGTGTGTGATAGGAAACGCACAGAAATGTCCTTGTCTCTCTGTGATCGGCTAATTTCAACAGAGTCGTTTTTTAAAGCGAAGACTACAATGGGCTGATCCAGATAGCCAGATAGAATTCTCTCTCTCTCTCTCTCTCTCTCTCTCTCTCTCTCTCTCTCTCTGGTTTGATTCGTTTTATATGCTTATCGACATGTCTACTTCTATAGGATTATTTAAAGCCAAAAAATTTCTAAATGTTTGATTGTTGTAACGAAACGTTATTTTGAGTTGAACTCAGAGTAGAATGTTCATCAGACCTTCAAGATGCTTTAAGAGAATTTGTATAATGAAATCCCCTCCCCGAAAGTGCTCGAGAATTGGCACCTGATAGTTAGATAGATAGATTCATTAAATCTTGCACCTCGTGATTTCTATTCTTTTTCTTTTTCTTTTTTTTTTTTTTTATTCTTTTTTATTTTTGTCTTTCTCTACAAAAAACTCTGAATAACAAAGGTTTTCTTAGGAAGCTGAAATTCTTTAAAGGAATTAACAAGCTAACTGATAAATATGAAGAAGGGATTCAATATATATATATATATATATATATATATATATATATATAACGAGGGGGATTTTTGTTGTTTTTTTAAATAAAAGTAAGGTTTTTTGTTCAATTTTTTTTATCATTTATTTATTTGTTTCTTTTGTTATGTAAATTTTAAGATAGGTGGGTTTTTGGTAAATATAAAAACGGCGTTTTCTCCTTTAGTATCAGTCGGCGTTAGACTTCCTGATGATCCGTTAAAGTGAAACTTTAGTAGGAGATTTCCGACTCGCGATTTAAGTTCATTTTATAATTGGCTCCACTCGTGTTGAACACTCTTGTAATTGTAGCATTGCAGCGTTTACGGAGGGTTTTAGTTTTCTTTTGACCAACTGATTGCATATCACTTGATTTTTTTCAAAGGGTGTGACGTGGTTGGCTTTTTCTTTCTTTTTAACCTATAATATTTTTTTCTTTTTCCCCCGGGCGGTGATTCGAGATATTTTTATATCTTGTTCCTGGCAGGGTTTTTTTCTTTTTTTTTTTTTTCTTTCTGGTACCGTGAATGCTGGTAGATATTAGATTAGTAAATACATAGATATATATATATATATATATATATATATATATATATTCATTGACTGAGACTAATTTATTGTTAAATAATTCATGAAAAACTGAAAATATTTATGAGTCAATCCAATATTTTGATTTAGTTTGTTTTGGTTCTATTTGTTTAACGGCATATCGACTCCTTGTGGGTTATTCAATGCCGAAATTTGATCCATTTCTAAATGTTTGAATATAATTACGATGTGCATACGATAAGTTTCCAGACTTTTTTCGTATGGGAATTTAAAATGTCGTAGACTCTTGAAAATTCAGCATGTTATTGCTATACATCTTATGAGATGACTGGCCAATTTTTATGATTTCAAGTTCAAATGAACAGCTAAAGCAGGAATTGGAATAAATCGTTATGAGACAATTGAAAGATTGAAAGAGGCTGTGACAAAGGTCATTGACACGCTCACACAAGTGGACTTCCATGAAGCCTTCGAGAAGTTGTTGGAACGGTACAACAAGTGCATTGCAACCGGAGGCGATTACTTCGAAGGGGACAAGAGCTTCATATGTGTAATATCAATAAAAGTTCCCATACGAAAAAAGTCTGGAAACTTATCATATGCACCTTGTATAAGAATATTTTTAATATTCCGTTGTAATTGGTCCTATCACTCAGTGTCAGAGTGGTCCTGAGTTCAAATCCTAGACGTTGCTGTTTGCATTTCATTCTCCGTTAATATACTATGTAAAGGCATGAATCATTTTATTCCCTAGTCCAGTCGGTTGCGGCTATAGAATACACTGACTGCATCTTTGCAGCGCGGCAAGACTCCCCCAAAGAGTGTCCTTGATGTGACACAAAACAATCTGATGGTGAGGTTCCAGTAATGCTGGAGCTTTGGGGAATGTGGAGTACCCCTTTATTACCATCGTTCCCTGGTCCACTCTGGCCTGGAGTGGTAGCACTTGATAGGGACCTATCATTGCGGTCTAATAGAACTAAACAGTCTGCTTATGCTTAGCTGATTTGCTTGAAATAGAACTGTTCTTACATTAAAACTGTGTATTTATGTTGAACTACATTGTTTGAAATAGAAATGTCTTTCCATTTAATTGTGTGTAAACAAAAAACTGTTGTTGTGCTAAACTGAATTGTTTGAAGTAGAACTGTTTTATGTATAAAAATTGATTTGGCATTAAATAACCTACAGTGGTTGATATGCCATAGATTTAACCGAACCAAATAAGCAGAAGGTAAGAACCCCGCCCAACGAGTGTCCTGTTTATGACACAAAACAATGCTGGAGCTTTGGGAAATACGGAGTACCCCTTCATTGCCATTGTTCCTAGGTCCACACTGGCCCAGACCCGAAGTAGTTGCACCGGATAGGATCCTATCTATCGGTTAAATAGAACTGTTTGACATTTAAACAGTGTGCAAAAAATGATTTATGCTAAATTGAATTGTGAGAAATAGAACTGTCTGATCATTTAATTGTGTGTAAACAAATGTCTGATTTGTAAACGAATTGTTAGTGATACATAGCCATACTTGGAATAAGATTCGGCTCGTTTAAAAATGTTATCAATAAAATGTGTTGACAAAACATATATATGTAATATGTAATATATATGTAATATTTTTATTTAATATATATTTACTAATCTAATATCTACTAGTATTCACGGTACCAGAAAAAAACCCAAAAAAAAAAAAACCTGCTAGGAACAAGAGATAAAAGTATCTCGAATCACCGCCCAGGGGAAAAAAGAACAAAGTTTTGGGTCAAAAAGAAAGAAAAGGCCAACCTCGTCCGACCCCTTGAAAAAAATCAAGGGATACGCAGTCAGTGGTCAAAAGAAAACCAAAAAACCCTCCGCAAATCCTGCAATGCTACAATTACTAAAGTGCTCAACCCCAGACAATGGAGCCAATTATAAAATTAACTTAAATCGCGAGTCGAAAATCTTCTACTAAAGTTTCACCTTAACGGATCATCAGGAAGCCTAAGTTCGAACTTCCTGATGATCCGATAAGGTGAAACTTTAGTATTTAATATATATGTATAAAGTGTATTTGGCATAAGATGATTGCTATGCCATGAAACCAAATTAAACCTTCCGTTCTCCAACACATGCACCAGCCATCTACAGGTAAAATTATACGTCAAATTGTGCCACTTTTGTCTGGATACGTCAACTTTTTTAAAGAAGGAAAACTCTTAAGTCAGACGAGATCTGAATTATATATTTATTAAGCAAAATGTAATCAAACGAAAGCTAATACACACACAAACACACTCACACACACAAACATACATTCATATATATATATATATATATATATATAGGTAAAAAGTAAGTAAAGTTGGCGACTTTAGACGAAGGCAACGCAAAGGCTCCCTTTTCAATAGCTACTACACCGAGTTGTAAGGGAGGGCGCAACTCCTTTCCACGGATTGCACCACTTGACCCTTGATACATACCTTATAATGCTGAGTGTTAAGCAAGGAGGTATCAAGTACAATTTTTTAAGTATTTGGTATGATTCGACCTGAGATTGAACTCCAGTCTCCCGGACCATTGGCGAACACTCTACCCACTAGGCCAATGAGCCGGTTTATATAATACATATATATACATATATATACACATATATATATACATATCATATAAACACACACACATATATATGTATATTAACGCAAAATATAAACGAAACCTAATACACACACACACACACACATATATATATATATGTAGCTTATACATATATATATATAATACATATAATGTATATATATGTATATTAACGTAAAATGGAAACAAACGAAAGCTAATACATACACACAAACACACACACACACACACACACACATATATATATATATATTTACCAAACCCTCCGCTCGGGTAGGATATGTCACAAGGTCAATTTTTAACAGGTTTGAATCCAGAGTTTTCATACTCCTAGACTTGTTGCCTCACCAAGGCTGAAGAACCCAGTCTGCCCAACAAATTACCCATAGCTGGAGTGAGAATAATTAGATTCATACATTTCCTAAGGGTATTAGTGCTATATGTATATATGTGTGTGTGTGTGTGGCTAATACACACACACACATATATATATATATATACAAACACACACACATATATATGGATATTAACACAAAATATAAACAAACAAAATCTAATATATAATGCGTTATAATTCCCGGACTGACGTAGGTCGCTTGGGGGTGAGCGGTAAGACACTACATCTAAATTGGGCGGGTTTCGATCCTAGTTTCAAGCGTCCTGCGTGTCTAACCACATTGAAGAGGTTTGATACGACATAGTATGTTTGTGGATGACTATATATACGTGTGTATGTGTGTGTCTGTGTGTTTGTGTGTCCTCGTATATGTACAATAAAAAAACATTTCCTAGAGTCACAGTCTCGGGTGCTGAGACATGAGGGGAGTGGACACATGTCATTCATCGAGAGAGTGTCGAACAGTGCAAGGAAGACGATGAAGAAAAAACCTTGAAATTTGATTCGTATACACCTGTTTCCAAGACAACACATCCAGCCGCCTTGAACACGGCTCACTTCCTTCACCATTTGCACATGTAGAAAAAAAATTGTTTAACGATATTAGAGACCTTTCGACTTTGTGTCGAAATATTTTTTCATACAAAGTCAATATTTCTGAATAGTTAGTATAATGAAATAGAATAAAATAATTTCTTGCACGATTTAACAGTAAAAATCATTTCCAAAGCATTTTTTGAATAAAAATCATTTCCAATTTATTTTTATAGTAAAAATTATGTCCAAAGCATTTTTATTGTAAAAGTTATTTCCAATTTATTTTTATAGTAAAAATCATTCCCAATGCATTTTTATTGTAAAAATCATTTCCAATGCATTTTATAATAAAAATCATTTCCGACGTATTTTTTGAATAAAAATCATTTCCAATGCATTTTTATTGTAAAATTTATTTCCATTGCATTTCTATACTAAAAATCATTTCCAATGCGTTTTTATGGGAAAATAATTTCAAATACGTTTTTTACAGTAAAAATCATTTCCAATACATTTTTATAGTAAAAATCATTAAAACCATGCCTTTTTATAATAAAATAATTTCAAATGCATTATTTCAGTAAAAATTATTTCCAATGCATTTTTATTGTAGAAATATTTTCTAATACAATTTTAAAGGGTTTTGATTCTACACACGGCCTTATCTTCTAGGAATTATTTTTTCAAGTTCTATTTGACCCATAGATTGGACGTTAACAAGTATTTTCACACCCGGACCAGGGTGCAATGGCAATGAATGGGTACTCCATACTCCCGAAAGATCCAAAACTGGATCCTCGACATCAGATGCTGTTTCATGTCTACATCAGGACACCCTTTTTCCACCCATGGTAGGGTCTTACTCCTCGGCAGTACATACAGTCAGCGCCTTTTAAAACTTGTCGACATGGTAGATGAATAATTTCGATTCAAGTTCTAGGTTGCTAGTACTTGTTATTCTGTTTCACTTTTCAAGTGCCCTTCGCGCAACCATACCCACTTTATTTTATATACTTGCTTTTTCATTCATTTGAATTTTTTTTTTAAACTTTGCATTTTTTAATTCTTTTTTTGTTTATTTGTTTTTCCTCTCTCTCTCATTTTTCCACACATGACATTTGTATAAAAGATAGCATGTCACAGCTTCCAGTCCAGCCCCTAACTATATGAAATGTCTCGTGGAGTGGGGAAACATTCGTTACTCGGCAGGTGATCTGTTACGGCAATAGTGTTTAACTTTGCATATGTGCATCGAATCCCGGTGTCAAATATGGCAGCCTCTTTGGACAACATAAGTTGCTATTTAGAAGGACAGCATTCCCCCGCCGTGCTGTTTTGAGATCCGGCAAGGGTAGAGCTTCGATATGCTGTCGGTGACCGAGGGAAGTGAGATATTATTTATGACCCACAGCCTTGTACTTACAAACAAATGTAAAGACTAGCCAAACAGATAATTCAACGTGAAACAGATAGGAAAACATTAGATAGATAGATAGATAGATAGATAGATATGAAAAGACTGAGATAGATAGATATGAAAAGACTGAGATAGATAGATAGATAGATAGATAGATAGATAGATAGATAGATAGATAGATATGAAAAGACTGAGATAGATAGATAGATAGATAGATAGATAGATAGATAGATAAGAAGACTAAGATAGATAGATAGATAGATAGATAGATAGATATGAAAGGACTGAGATAGATAGATATGAAAAGACTGAGATAGATAGATAGATAGATAGATAGATAGATAGATAGATAGATAGATAGATAGATAGATAAAAAAACTGAGATAGATAAAAAGACTGAGATAGATAGATAGATAGATAGATAGATAAAAAGACTGAAATAGATAAAAAGACTGAGATAGATAGATAGATAGATAGATAAAAAGACTGAGATAGATAAAAAGACTGAGATAGATAGATAGATAGATAGATATCAAAATCTAGAATTGTAGTGCCTGTTGGGGATTCGTCTGTCTGTGAATCAATTTATGTCAGTCTATTTATATCTGTGTCTACTCATATCTATCTGTCTATCTGTGTGTCTATTCATATCCATCTCTCTCTCTCTCTCTCCCTCTCTCTCTCTCTCTCTCTCTCTCTCTCTCTTACTATGTGTGTGTGTGTGAGAGAGAGTGTTCATATCAACTGTCAGTGTGTGTTATCCTATTTATATCTATTTATCTGTTTCTATATATCAGTATATCATTAAGTCTGTTAATATTTATCTCTCTATGGCCAAGCAAAAGCAGGACGACCAGCTCGAACTTACATACAGCAGCTATGTGAGGACACAGGATGTAACCCTGAAGACCTACCGGAGGCGATGAATAATAGGGAGAAGTGGCGGCACGACATGATGATGATGATATATTCGAGGATCATTAAATAAGTTTCCAGGTTTTTTTCGTATGGGCACTTTTATTGATAGTACACACATGAAACTCTAGTCCCCTTCGAAGTAATCGCCTCCGGCTGCAATTCACTTGTTGTACTGTTCCAACAACTTCTGGAAGGCCCATCGAATTGCTCTTGTGTGAGCGTGTCAATGACCTTCGTCACAGCCTCTTTCATCTACTCAATTGTCTCATAACGACAGCATATGACCTTAGGGAATACCAAAAGCCAGAGGGAGCAAGGTCTGGACTATGGGAGGCTGACGAACTGTCTTGATGCCCATCTTAGTCAAATAGTCTGTGACAAGGATGGAGTTGTGGACTGGTGTATTGTTCTGGTGGAAATGCCACTGACCCGATTTGAAGAGTACTGGTATCTTCTCTAGGAATCTCTTCCTGAACTCCCTTAAAACCTCAACTTAGTAACCCTAACCCTTTGGCCAATCAACCCTGGTCTATTGACTTCCTTATTCCTCCCATACCTCTCGTCATCTCTCACAGACTCCCTGGCTTCCTTGAATCTCTTATGCCACTCAAAAATTGATGCTCGATTCATGCAAGATGCTCCAAAAGCTGTCTGAAGCATTCCATACGTTTCTGTGGCATTTTTCCAAGTTTAAAACAGAATTTTATTGCATATCATTCTTCTAAAGTGTCAGATTACATTTTCGAAATTTACTAGCTGTGACAATCAGGCTTTAGTAGGGTGTATTCCAATTGCTGCTGTAGCTGTTCATTTGAAGCTGAAATCATAAAAATTGGTCTGTCATAAGATGTATAGCAATAACATAGTGAATTTTCAAGAGTCTACGACAATTTTAAATGCCTGTACAAAAAAGTCTGAAAATGTATTGAAGGCATCACGTATGTGTGTGTGTGTGTGTGTGTGTGTTAGTCTATCATATCTATCAATCTATCTATTCATATCTATCAATCCATATGTATATTCTTATCTATCTATCATAAAACCATCACCCCACTTTTTATTGCAAAAAGTACATAACAACGAACAACAACCGCTAACAAATCTATATTTCAGTAAATATATAATTCAATTCCTTATAGTTTTATTGTAACTCTAAAGGCGATAGTTCTCAAGCTGAAATGGTTTCATTGAAAAACTGTGGACAAGTCCGAAAAAAGAAGAAATTTCAAATAAACCTTCTAATTCCTTTTTATAGCACAGCCATAAAATCTGACTCTAAAATGCCCAGAAGCAGGTACTTAGTTATATGATTTTATAGCTTCTGGTAATGGGCAAATAAATAGGTAATAAAGTTTATCGAAGCAGTTCTATACTTTGAGGTAAACAGTGAGAGACAGGATCCTCGCACGATGTAAACTAATTATTTTCCTATTCAAAACCCCTCCGCTCCGGCAGGATATGACACAAGGTCAATTTTTGAGCGGAGTTTAACAGGTTTGAATTCAGAGTTTTCCTTCTCCTAGACTAGTTGCCTAACCAAGGCAGAAGAACTCAGTCTGTCCTACTATTTACCCATAGCTGGAGGGAGAATAATTGGATTCATACATTTCCTAAGGGTAGTAGTGCTATATATATATATATATGTGTGTGTGTGTGTGTGTGTGTGGCTAATACATATATATATATATATATACAAACACACATACATATATATGGATATTAACGTAAACTAATGTAAACTAATTATTTTGGATCTCGGTTTTAATGGTGTCTTAAGAATTGCGGGGGAAAGGCTTACCTTGATCAAAATTGAGTTTCCAGATAGTAGAATTGAGCAGTTAATTCAGAGTCGAGAAGCGAGCAGTCAGTCAGAGGACTGGTTCTAATCCGTCGTTCCGTTGGGTCAAACTGCTGGTGGTAGAATAGAAAAAAAAAAACAAAGTGAGTTGAAGTAATATTTAACGAAGCGTTCTACTTCGATGTGGCACAAGGCCGAATGAATGGGGCACCCAATGAGACTCGAACTCACTCGTGAAGGTTTGCTAATTTAACTTACTAACCATTACACCACCTGAGGTGCCCAAGTAAGTTGAAGTAAGCCGATTGACAAATACTTACCTTAACCAGAACAGAATCGTCAGTTTTTATTTGCGGAGTTTCATTTCTATGGTGTTTTTACCCAGTCGGGTGGGGCTGTAGAATACTCCAACTGCTTCTCTGCTCAGGGGTAAGATACCCCCACAACGAGAGTCCTACATATGACACTAAACAATCTGATGGTGAGGTTCTAGCAATGCTGGAGCTTTGGGTAATGCAGAGTACCCTTTTATTGCCATCGCTCCCAGGTTCACTCTGGCCCAGAGTGGTAGCACCTGATATGGGTCCTATCTATGGGTTAAATAGAACTAAACCGTGCTTCCTTCACTATACTGATTTTTGCATTTAAACTGCGTATTTATGCTAAACTGAATTGTTTAAAATAGAACTGTTTTCACATTTAAGTGTGTGTAAAAAAGATCTGTACTTATGCTAAACTGAATTAACTGAATTTGAACTGTTTGAATAAACTGAATAGTTTGAAATAGAAATGTTTTTGGCAATTAAACTGTGTACTCAAGCTAAACTAAATTGTTTGAAATAGAACTGATTATTTGCATAAAAATGGATTTGGTGTTGAATAACCTACAAAGGTTGATGTGCCATAAAACCCAACCAACAAAATTTATGGTGTTTGATGATATATCAAAAAGATAATAGTATCCGCATTAGTTATAAAATTGCAAAATAAATAAACCCTAAGATAAATTTAAAAATAAATAAACCCCAAGATAAATTTAAAAATAAATAATTAAACCATGTTTTACTAAAAATAATAGAATCCTGTAACCTCAGATTTAGAAGAAAATTGTTATTCTTTTTTGTAGAAATTTTTAGGGGTGAGCTTTCCGATGACTTTTAAACAAATAAATATTAAGGGTCCTGTTCCAGAACCGGTTATGGTTGCAGCTGTACAGCTTCCATCATGATAATCACACCTCTGACTACGTAGCATTATTAATTCTTATTCTTAATCTGATTCTTAATCTTTTCTTGAACTTAGTTTAAAAATTAAGCTAATAGCAAGTTAAGTCTAACAAAAAGCGTAGAGTATTTTAGATTAGATACTGTTTGCAATTTCAATCATCAACTGAGTGTATTAGAACGGTATTTGTCGCGCACCCCACCAAACGTATGAGTGTGGCACAAGGCCTTTTTTCAAGTAGCTCCGGGCGCAAAGCCGTAGCCCAGACTAGTACAGCAGCTTTAAAAAATGAATCGGGCCCCATCAACATTGCCCCAAAAAAGGAGTGCCTCAGGCGCCAGGCGATAAACTTAGCCTCTCCGATGAAGGTTAGAGCCTGGGGGAGGCAGACCCCTGATAATCGAGGCATAAGTCATTCTCGACCGCGTGACGCGAATGCCTAGGCCTTGACCGACTAGAGTACTCACAAGGCGACAAACCCGACTAGAACCCTGCCGCTCCATCATGGCAAGCCCAAGTATGACTGGGATAAGTGCTTGCGAATAAATTAGGATTTACGTATTTCCGGCACCGCATTTATCCAGGATTAAGATTTTATCGATGAAATTTTCCACAGATTAAATAAACGTACCTTTTGTGTATCAATTTATGAAGTTTAACGCAGTCGAGAAGAGAGCGTTGAATCAGAGAAAGTTTAAGATTTCTGATTTAATGGCATATCAACCGTTGATGGTTTTGTTGTATACTACATTTATACATATGGAGACCACACAATACAAATACTCTGGCGACTCCGCTGCAGAACTGGACGAAATTCCCCCAGAAGTATGGAAGACCAGACAATTCGACGACATACTGCTCCGACACTGCAACGCAGTATACAATCAAAATCCGATAGATAGATGGATGAAGGGATGCATACTCCCCTTCCCTAAAAAGGGGGACCTCGAATTAGCCAAAAACTACTGAGGCATAACACTTACATCCATAGCAGCCAAAATCTACAATGCCCTACTACGAAACCGCATAGAACCCAAAATCGACAACATACTTAGAAAAAACCAAAATGGCTTCCGAAGAAATAGATCCACGACCTCACAAATATTAACCATCCGTAGAATCCTTGATGGTGTACGGGCAAAAAACCTACAAGCGACATTAATATTTGTTGACTTTACCAAGGCTTTCGATTCCATTCACAGAGGAAAGATGGAACAAATCCTACTAGCATACGGCATACCTAAAGAAACCGTAGCAGCAATAACGATTCTCTATAGAAACACCAAAGTAAAAGTACGATCACCAGATGGAGACACAGAATACTTCGACATTGTAGCAGGAGTACTACAAGGGGACACGCTGGCCCCGTACCTCTTGATCATTTGTCTAGACAACGTACTTAGAACATCGATTGACAAAATCAGAGAGAATGGCTTCGAACTGACGAAGAAAAGAAGCAGAAGGTACCCCGCAACAACAATTACCGACGCCGACTGCGCCGATGACATAGCGATACTGGCAAATACACCTGACCAAGCCGAAACACTACTGCATAGTTTGGAACGAGCAGCAACAAGCATAGGCCTCTATGTTAATGCACACAAAACGGAATATATGTGCTATAATCAAACGGGGGACATCTCCACTCTATAAGGAACCGAAAAGGACATCAAAACGAGGTTAGCGAAAGCATGGACAGCTATCAATAGGCTATCGATTATATGGAAATCAGACCTAACCGATAAAATGAAACGCAGTTTCTTCCAGGCAGCGGTCACATCGATACTGCTATATGGCTGCACTACATGGACGCTAACAAAACGGCTGGAGAAGAAGCTAGACGGCAATTACACAAGAATGCTACGTGCAATCTTGAACAAGTCCTGGCAGAAACACCCCACAAGACACCAACTGTACGGCCACCTGCCCCCTATCACGAAAACTATTCAAGTTAGACGAGCCAGACATGCAGGACACTGCTGGAGAAGCAGGGACGAACTCATAAGAGATATACTCTTATGGACCCCCACACATGGCCGTACAAAAGCAGGACGACCAGCACGAACATACATTCAGCAGCTATGTGAGGATACGGGATGTTGTCCTGAAGACCTACCTAGGGCGATGAACAATAGGGAGGAGTGGCGAGAGAGGGTCAGGGATATCCGTGCTACCAGCGCGATATGATGATGATGATGATGATGATGACTTTGGTTCTTCGACACAAGGAGAGAGACACAATTCTTAAAAGTCTTTCGTAATCATACTATGCTAACAACACCCCCAACGTTCAGCACATCTCGTGATGTTTTAGATCTCAATTCATCTTCGCTGGTCGGGACTCGAAAAACTTAACCACCTCCGCAACGGTAGAAAACTTAACTCAATGGCAAAGAACTCCAGTCTCTGCCCTTATGGTCCAATCTCAAATCCTCAACTGACGTGTTTTTCAAAATCCTCAAATTCTCAGCCCATCTCTTCTGGGCACGACGTCATCCACACTCCAGGCTCCTTTCTTGTCTGGGGTTTATTATGACAATGGTGATTGTTATATCCTTTGCGCACGAGCTTAAAACTGTACCAATTGACTCTACCCCTGAACTCTTAACCCGAATAGTTCAGTGCCCAACAAAATTGAATGATAAAATATAATTAACGTAAATAATTAATATAAAAAGAATCATTCCTTAATTATATAACAGTTTTTTATTGTTAAATTCGGTTTATATATATTTGTCATTTTTAAGGGAATACCTTGCAGGTAACATTATTTTTAAAAGAGTCAGAGCTTATTTGTTTGCAAATAGTTGTTTCTGTGTTGCTATTTATTATTTGTACACAGTTAAAATGTGTTCAAGTATTACTATCTAAAACTAATGAATGATTCCATTTGATATCGATCATTTGTGTGAACATAGTTAAAGAGACTTCAAGTATAGCATTTTAACACTAATAATTCTATTTGATATTTATTTTTTGTCTGCCTAGCCTAATGTGTAGAGTGTTCGCCCATGGTCTGGGAGATCGGGTTTCAACCCCAGGTCGAGTCATCATCATCATCATGTCACGTCACGAGCACGGATCTCCCTCTCTCTCTACCGCCACCCTTCTTTATCTTCCATCGCTCCCGGTAGGTCTTCCAGGCTACATCCTGTATCGGCACACAGGTATTGTACAGAGGTTCTAGCTGGTCGTCCTGCCTTTGCTCGTCCATAAGTGTACATCACTTATGAGCTCGTCCCTACTTCTCCAGCAGTGTCCCGCATATCTGGTTCGTCTAGTTTTGATAATTTTTGTGATGGGTGGTAGGTGGCCGAACAGATGCTGCTTTGTGGGGTGCTGCTTCTAGGGCTTGTTCAATATTGCTCGCAGCTTTCTTGTGTAATAGCCGTCAAGCTTCTTCTCCATACGTTTAGTTGGCGTCCATGTAGTGCATCCATATAGCAGTACTGATACGACCGCTGCTTGGAAAAAACTGCGTTTTATTTTATCGGTCTGGTCTGATTTCCATATGACCGATAGCTTATCAATAGCCTTTGCTAGTCTGTTGATGTCTGTCTTGGTTGATAAGACACTGTTCCCTAGGTAGGTGAGCTTGTCTACTAGTTTCAGAGAACTACCGTTTTGTGTGGAGATGTCGCCAGCTGCTTGTTCCAGACTATGTTGCAGGAATTCGGCTTGGGCAGCTGTATTTGGCAGAAGCGCTATGTCATCAGCGTTGTCCGTGTCCGTAATAGCTTGTGCAGGGTATCTTCTGCTTCTTTCCTTTGTCAGCTTAAAACCGTTATCTTTCATTTAATCAATAGACCTTCTAAGCACATAGTCTAAGCAGATGATAATCAGTTATAGGGCTAATGTGTCTCCGTGCAGCACACCTGCTACAATGTCGAAGTAGTCTGTGTCTCCATCCGGGGAGCGGACTTGTACTTTCGTGTTTCTATATAGCATCCTTGTGTCTGCGACCGTTTCTTTGGGTATGCCGTTGGCGAGTAGTATTTGCTCCATCTTTCCTCAGTGTATGGAGTCAAAGGCCTTGGCGAAGTTGACAAATAATATTATTGCCGCGAGGTTTTTTTGCACGTACACCTTCAAGAATTCGACGGATAGTAAAAATCTGTGATGTCGGGGATCTATTTCTCCAAAAGCCATTTCGGTTCTTCCTAAATACTTCTCAATTTTGGGTTCTATGCGATTGCATCGAAGAGCATTGTATATCTTGGCCGCTATGGATGTAAGGGTTAGACCTCGGTAGTTCTTGGCTAATCTGAGGTCAGCCTTTTTAGGAAATTGGAGGATGCATCCATTTGTCTATCAGTCTATTGTGTTTTGATTATATACGGCATTACTGTGTCGGAACAGTATGTCGTCAAATTGTCTGATCTTCCATACTTCTGGGGGTATTTCATTAAGCCCCGCTGCTTTTCTATTTTTAATTTTTCTTAGTACTGAGTCGAGTTCTAGCGTAAATTGTCCTAGTTTAATGTCTAATTGTTTACTAATAATTCTCGTGATTGGTTCATGCGTAACTTTCGGAGGGTTTCCGAGTAAATTCTCGAAATGTTGTTTCCATATTTGTATTCGTTCTTGTTGACTGGTAACTTTCAGTTTAGCTTTGGCTGTGCTCTTCCTTCTGCTCAATTCGTTTACCGTCTGCCATGCTATCCGAGATTGTCTATCTACAACCGAGTCTCTAATCTTATCGATCTGATTTTGTATGTATTCTGTTTGTTCTTTTAGGTATATGTCAGCTAATTCATTTTGTGCCTTTTTAAGTTTCAGAGCATTGGTATTGATTGGGTTCTTCCTATTACATTTGAAGGCAGTTTTCACATCTACACGCTTTTTTCTAACCACTAATGTCTCCTATGGGACTCTAGGTTTAGTTCTTTGTTTAGTTGGTATGCATTCTGCTGTTGCTTCTAATTGGGCATTGACGAAATTCTCATATTCGTCATTCGGAGTATGTGTTTCTATCTTCTCCTGTTGTGCATCAAATTTGTTTCTTAGTGTTAACGCATATTTATCTCTAATATCCCTGTTATTAAGCAGGGACTAGTTCAAGTGTACAGTGTTTGTTGTTCGGGCCGTATTCCTTCGTAGGCTCTGACGTATCTTTGCCGTGACAATTCGGTGATCGGAGGACGCATCCTCGAAAGAGGAATATCATATTTACCAACCCCTCTGCTCGGGCAGGATATGACACAAGGTCAATTTTTAAGCGGAGTTTAACAGGTTTGAATTTAGAGTTTTCCTTCTCCTAGACTAGTTGCCTCACCAAGGCTGAAGAAGCCAGTCTGCCCTACTATTTACCCATAGCTGGAGGGAGAATAATTGGATTCATACCTTTCCCAAGGGTATTAGTGCTATGTGAAATGCAATCAAACTCGTCCAGGATTTGAACTCGTGTCGTCGAGTCCATTTCCAACGACGATAACCATTACACTACGGGCACCTCCGAAAGAGGAATATGTCTCGCTGTTCAATGAGCTATTATCATATTTCTTATTTATAAAGACGTAGTCTCTCTGTTGTTTTGTATTACTTGCGTTGGTCTATAGTTTTCCCTCCTTTTTCTGAAATTTTGTATTGAGATATGTTAATCCATATTCTAGCGTGAAATCTGTTAGATGTTCCCCATTTCTGTTTGTCGAGTCATACCAAAGACTCAAAAAATGGTACGTGATGCCGTCTTGCTTAACACTCAGCATTATCAGGTAAAGATCATGGGCAAAGTGGAGCAATCCAGAGAATGGAGTAGTGCCCTCCCCTACACTTCGGTGTAGTAGCTATTAAAAAGGGAGCCTTCGAGTCACCCTCCACAAAGGTCGCTAACTTTACTTAACAATTAAATTGCTACCTAACACCAATGATTCTAATTGATATTAATCATTTGTTTGCACACAGTTAAAAGGTTTCAAGTATTGCTATTTAATACTGATAATTCTATTTAATATTCATTATTTGTCGGCACACAGTTAAATAGGTTCAATATTGTTATCTAACATTTACGATTTTAATTATTTGTTTGCATATAGTTAAAAGATTTCAAGTATCGCTGATTAACACATAATTCCTTTTAATATTTATTATTTGTTTGCACACAGTTTAAATGGTTTCAAGTGCTGTTATCACAGCGCAGTTGACCCTCAGCCACTGCGTTCGACCACCTTAAAGATAAAAGAGAGCAGGTACTTGTTCGCCTCAAGAGTAATTTGAAAAATACGGTCGAGATAATTATATGAGTACTACGGCCTGACATGACCAGCCGATTAATCAACTCGGGCCTCTTCGACCGCCTTTCTAGCCAAGTAAAAGCCAAAGTAGTGTATTGCAAGTCATATGAGCCCTTCGGTGTTGGGTTAAGGACTGCTCAGCCATCAATATCCAATGTTCAAGCATTATGGGTCACCACCCATGGTCGCCTGGTGGAATTGTTGGCGGGGGGAAGGTACTCTTTTACAGAAGGGCAGTCAGTGTATTCCGCACCCCAACCGAGACGTAGCAGCCCCGGTGAATTTCTTTGAAGAGGTTTCTTTATTATTGTATGGTATCATAAAAATTGTTAAATGTAAGTAAAATTATGAGGGCTTTTGGTCGGTAGGTTGGTTGGTTATTATTTTATGGCATATCAACCTTTGTATGTTATTTATTTTTATACAAATAATCAGTTCTATTTCAAACAATTCTGTTTAGCATAAGAGCACAGTTAAATTGTCAAAAGCATTTCTATTTCAAGCTATTCAGTTTAGTCAAAGTTCTAATTCAACCAATTCAGTTTAATATATGCATAGTTTTTGTCCACACACAGTTAAATGTCAAAACAGTTCTATTTCAAACGATTCAGTTTAGCATAAGAACAGTTTCAATGTCAAAAACAGTTCTATTTCAAACAATTCAGTTTAGCATAAGTACCCTGTTTACATATCAAAACAGTTCTATTTCAAGCAATTCAGTTCAGCATAGGTACACAATTTAGTACTAATTAACACATAGATAGAGCCTTATCAGGTGCTACCACTCTGAGCCAGAGTGGACCTGGGAGCGATGGAAATGAAGGGGAGCTCGTATTTCCCAAAGCTCCAACATCACTGGAACCTCACCGTTAGATTGTTTAGTGTCGTATGCAGGGCACTAGTTGGGGGGTGGAGTTTTACCCTTCTGCAGAGATGAAGTTGGGCACATTAGGGTTTGTGTTTTTGTAGTTCTTTTTTGTTTTAGTTTGTTTGTTTGTTTTTTGGTATTTTGTTTTGTTTTATTTTGTTTTTGTTTGTTTTTTTCTATTGCAACTTCATGAATTGCGTTCGTTTCAAATATGTATTCCCCCATGAACAGGATGTGATACAAGGTTTTTTTTTTAGCAGAATCTAACAGGTTTGAATTCAGAGTTTTTCTTCTCCTAGACCGGTTTCCATACCATGTTTAAAGAGCACAGCCTGCCCGACTATT
>CAUZXS010000079.1:90000-97500 GCA_963585895.1 Sepioteuthis lessoniana | reverse complement strand
TATATATATATATATATATATATATATATATATATATATATGTGTGTGTGTGTGTGTGTCTGTTATTTAATCTCGTCAAATGGATGAATACATTTGAAAATATATGCAGATATAATATATATATATATATATATATATAGGGAGAGAGAGTCATCCACAGACAGACCTGTTTCGTTCTATCAGAACTCTTCAGTTTAGCTAGACAGGCTAGATTCCCGAAACTGGAACCGAAACCCGGTTGACTCAAACGCCAATCCCAGAATCTTCCATTCAGCCACGAGGAAACCAGCGCAAGCGAAGGAATTTAAACGCTTATGTATCACATTTGTTTTTGTTTACACATATCCGCTTAATGGATTCGTTTCACCACTAGATAGATAGATAGATAGATAGATAGATAGATAGATAGATAGATAGATAGATAGATAGATAGATAGATAGATAGATATGAATACATGAATGAATGAATGAATAGATAGATAGATAATGAACAGACTGGATAGATAGATAGAAAAGATAGATAGATAGATAAGAATGAGATAGATAGATAGATAGATATGAATACATGAATGAATGAATAGATAGATAGATAGACTTCCTCATTGTACATACAAACATACAGGCATATACACTTATCTGTAATATATACATATTGACAATTCAATACAGCATGGAATAATGTATATATAAACACACACACACACACACATACACACACACACACACATATATATATATATATATATATATATATATATATATGCATATATATTTCTTTAAGTAAAACAAAAAACCGGTCACATTAGGATTATAAATTTATTTCCACCCTGTTATGGGTATTGATATGAATCAATAACACCAAATATATATATATATATACATAATATATATATATATATATATATATATATATATATATGCAAACTGATAGCGGACCATATGTGTATGGGAGAAGAAAATATTTACCCTTCAAATAATCACACCGTAGAAACGATTAAGGACGGGCAGTTTAAATTGGAAAAATGTGACAAAAAAGATGGGGGAAGTTTATGTCACGCCAATATTTAAAAATGTCTCCCAGAATATGTAAATTATGACTGGATCTCTGTCTACATAAAGAAGGGTGATCTAAAAAAAATGTAGATCACCTCTAAGGTGTTCAAATAGATTTTACTCCAAGCTCTATGATGAACAGAAAACCAGTCATCTTGGTAGTTGGTCCTGCAACTATTTATAGTTAGATGTTCACCGATAGCCGAGTCAAGAGCCTGTGAGTGCCCCGGATGTTAATCGATCACTTTTTTGAATACCTCGGGGAACATGCTGTCTTACTCTAACTTCCAAACGCTGGCTTGTACGACCTGTATATTTTGAATTACACCAACATTTAAACTTATAGATTAGTAGACTTTGATTGAAGATAAGAAGTACATCCTTATGTATGGAGTTAAAGGCCGCCTTAGTAGCGAAAATATATATAACTTGAACAGCATGAAAACAACGATACACCGCGGAGGTAACTTTATCGGCAAATGACTGGCTAGCAGGACTAATCCAAGGAAGTCTAAATAAACTGGACATTTAGATGGACCAAAGATCTTATTCTTATTTTTAAATGTAGTCACAGTTGAATTGATATATCATCAATGAATTCCTCGGGATACCCGTAATTGAGGAATAGCTCTGTAATTATCTTTCGTTCTTTTTCAATCTTGCTGTCGGAACTTGGTTTAAAGCTCTAAAGAAAGAACTTGGTTTAAAGCTCTAAAAGAAAGACACTTGATACATTTAGTTTTCTAGACTTGGGAGCGAACGCATCCTAGCTAAGATACAGCCCTGTAAACGTGGGTTTTCTTAAATAGAGGTGAGGAAAACCGACTCACTTCTTTCAACTAACAGAGGCCCCTCTGGTTGTGTAATGGTTAGCAAGCTCGGCTAGCAACCTACACGAGTGAGTTCGAGTCTCATTGGGTGCCCCTTTCATATGGCCTTGTGCCACATCTAAGCAAAAAAAAAAGCTTAGTAAATTTCCACTTCTTTCAACTAACAGGTCTAAAAATGGTAATTTATTACTATTTTCCTCTTCCATAGTGAATGATAAAGACGGATGTAAATCATTCAAATTCTTCTCCCATATACATATGATTCCGCTATCGGTTTGCCTATATAATTTCTCCTGTACCAAAAACTTGATTATATATATATATATATATATATATATATGCTCTTTAAGAAAAACAACGAAACCGGTCACATAGGATGTCTTTCTTAAAGAATTTATTGCTCAGTATTATTGGTTCATTGAGCTCTTTACCAGGAAAATTTTAAATATTCATTCATGAATAACTTCTTGTCCTGATGGAATTACTCCCAATTCCGGTTTAACTGGACCAAGAATACTATATATATATATATATATATATATATATATATATATATACCTGTGTGTATGCTGGTCATACATATGCAAGGGTTTATACACAATTTAAAATGTATATATATATATATGTATATACATATGTGTGTGTGCGTGTGTTCGTGTGTGTGTATGTGTGTGTATGAATGTACGTCCCTACTAGTGACAGAGAGATGAATGGAGACAAAAACAGTTCTCTAGCAAGGTAGTTAATTAAATAGATAGAAATGCTTATACACTTTTTCATTATATATATATATGTGTGTGTGTGTGTGTGTGTGTGTATGTGTGTGCATTTTTTCATTGGTACATGAATAAATGCATTTAAAAATGTACACTTATGCACATGCGCTTTACCACTATATATATATATATATATATATATATAATATATATATATATATATATATTTACTAATCTAATATCTACCAGTATTCACGGTACCAGAAAAAAAAAACCCTGGCCAGGAACAAGAGAAAAAAGTATCTCGAATCACCGCCCAGGGGAAAAAGAAAAAAATTTTGGGTCAAAAAGAAAGAAAAGGCCAACCTCGTCCGAGCCCTTGAAAAAAATCAAGGGATACGCAGTCAGTGGTCAAAAGAAAACCAAAAACCCTCCGTGAATCCTGCAATGCTACAATTACTAAAGTGCTCAACACCAGACAATGGAGCCAATTATAAAATTAACCTAAATCGCGAGTCGAAAATCTTCTACTAAAGTTTCACCTTAACGGATCATCAGGAAGCCTAACTTCGTCGAAGTTAGGCTTCCTGATTTAGGTTAATTTTATATATATATATATATATATATAATATATATATATATATAAGAGCCTCAGTTAGACGGAAACATAGATAGATAGATAGATAGATAGATAGATAGATAGATAGATACGCTTCTACATTATATATATATATATATATATACTTTCTCATTATGTAAGTATATATACATAGAGAGAGAGGGAGAAAGAAAGAAAGAGATAAAGGGAGAGTAATCTATAGAGATTGACAGACATTGACATAGACAGAGAGGTGTGTGACAGATTTAAAATCTATGCGGAGAACCTTTTGAATAAACCTCGTAGGTAGATATACATATGCACTTCCTCAAATACAAATATACTTCCTTGATATATGAGAGGATTCCCCATGCTAAAGTTGCAATTGTAATGGACGTCAACCTCGGAAGTAAGTGAGTTCAAATCCTGGCAGACTATTACGGTCATTCTCAGACTCGGATTTCTATCCCCACCCTAAGGTAGAAGTTAAATTATATCACTCCTGTTCTTCTAGAAAGATGGCTTTGGCATAAAATAACCCATGAAACATAGAAACCAAACCAAACCAATCTTCATGATACAAGGTGCATACGATAAGTTTCCAGACTTTTTTCGTATGGGCACTTTTATTGATAGTACACACATGAAACTTTAGTCCCCTTCGGAGTAATCTCTTGTTGTACCGTTCCAACAACTTCTCGAAGGCTCCATGGAATTCCTCTTGTGTGAGCGTGTCAATGACATTCGTCACAGCCTCTTTCATCGCCTCAATTCTCTCATAACGACAGCCTCTGAGCTTAGGGAATAACCAAAAGTCACAGTGAGCAAGGTCTCGACTATAGGGAGGGTGAGGAACTGTCTTGATGCCCATCTTGGTCAAATAGTCTGTGACAAGGATGGAGTTGTAGACTGGTGTATTGTCCTGGTGGAAATGCCACTGACCCGATTTGAAGAGTGCTGGCCTCTTCCCTAGGAATCTCTTCCTGAACTCCCTTAAAACCTCAACATAGTAACCCTAACCCTAACCCTCTGGCCTATTCAACTCTGGTGTGTTGACTTCCTTACTCCTCCCACACCTCTTATCATCCCTCACAGACTCCCTGCCTTCCTTGAATCTCTTATGCCACTCAAAAACTGATGCTCAATTCATGCAAGATGCTCCAAAAGCAGTCTGAAGCATTCCATTCGTTTCAGTGGCATTTTTTCCAAGTTTAAAACAAAATCGTTCTTCTAAAGTGTCTGAATGCATTTTTGAAATTCACCAGCTGTGACAATCAGGCTTTAGTAGGGTGTATTCCAATTGCTGCTGTAGCTGTTCATTTGAACCTGAAATCATAAAAATTGGTCAGTCATTTCATAAAAAGAATAGCAATAACATACTGAATTTCCAAAAATCTACGACAATTTTAAATGCCCACACGAAAAAAGTCTGGAAACTTATCGTATATATCTCATATATTTGTAATCTAAAAACGCTAATTAGACGAAAATATTTTTAAAGAATTTAGTTGGCGACCTTAGCCGAGGTTGACCCGAAGGTTCCCTTTTTCAATAGCTACAACACCAAGGTGTAGAGGAAGGCGCTACTCCTTTCCCTGGATTACTCCACTTTACCCTTGAAACATACCTTATAATGCTGAGTGTTAAGCAAGGATGTATCAAGTACTATTTTTTGAGTCTTTGGTATGACTTGACCTGGGATTGAACCCCGGTCTCCTGGGCTATTGGTGGACGCTCTATCCACTAAGCCAATGAAAGTACAGGGCAAAGATCAACGATATGGCAAAAGAAACTCATGTCTCGGAACTTCACGAAGTATTAAAGGGACCGGGAGGGCAAATATGACCAGTATTTCCGAGAAAATACCATTTTGCCCATCCCGGACATCTCCAAATCCCGGGAACCGAGAATTCTTTCTTTTGTGGTCTCTGGCCTCAGAACAAGAATACTGGGGGGATCCCAGGCGAGACAATTTTAAAGAACTTCTCAGTGTAGCAATTTACTAAGCTCTTTGCTTAGATGTGGCTCAAGGCCATATGAAAGGGACACTCAGTGGGACTCAAACTCACTCGTGTAGGTTTGCTAGTCGAGCTTGTCAACTATTACACCCCCAGAGACACCCTAAAATTACTCCGGTGAGCTAGTTATCTGGTGGATTTTCTATAAATAGTTTCAACCACTTCTGGAGGCCAAAGAATTTATATAATGTATAGTACTCTTACAGAAGATGCTATATAAAAGTCACGTGACTTCTTTTTATCACCTGATTTAATCTGGTGCCAAATTACGTAGCAGATAGTTTGGTTCCAGATATTATGACACCATTTCTTGTTTTTTAAATTCTTTGGAGTAAGAAAAATTTATGATATCAATTTTTTTCTTAAAGATAAGTTTTAGTTCTATCGTTATAAAACTTAAATAAAACTACTGAAAAAGTAAACGGGTATTAAAAACTGTGGAAATGAAAGAAATAAAAATTTCTTAATGAGATGAGAAAGGAATTTTATGAAATAGGGTAAATATCAAAGGCCAGAGATAGATAGATAGATAGATAGATATGTCACGAGACAGACAAGCAGACAAATGGATGTATAAGTCACAAGATAGATAGATAGAGTCTCAAGACTGACAGACAGACAGACAAATAGAGAGATGCCACAAGTTAGATAGATAGATAGATAGATAGATAGATATAAAAGTTAAAAGAAAGAGAGAGCTATAGTACACGCTCGTGTGTGTGTGTGTGTGTGTGTGTGTGTGTGTGTGTGTGTGTGTGTGTGTGAAATCTTTAAACTGTCTCGAAATTTTTTTCATTTCTAAATGAATCTGTGATTATCATATTTTCCCTTTCAATATCCGTATTTACCAACCCCTCCGCTCAGGCAGGATATGACACAAGGTCAATTTTTAAGCGGAGTTTAACAAGTTTGAATTCAGAGTTTTCCTTCTCCTAGACTAGTTGCCTCACCAAGGCTGAAGAACCTAGTCTTTCCTACTATTTACCCATAGCTGGAGGGAGAATAATTGGATTCATACCTTTCCTAAGGGTATTAGTGCTATGTGAAATGCAATTAGTCTCCAGGATTTGAACTCGTGTCGCCATGTCCATTTCCTACGACGATAACCATTACACTACGGACACCTCCATGGTGTAATAAATTATGCTTATTAAACAGTTTCATGTCACATCGAATCAATTTTGACTTAATATTATTGGTACTATTGGTCTAGTGGGTAGAGTGTTCGACAATGGTCCGGGAGATCTGGTTTCAATCCCAGGTCCCGTCATACCAAAGACTTTAAAAATGGTACTTGATACCTCCTTGCGTAACACTCAGCAATATAAAGTGCGTATCAAGGGTAAGGTGGAGCACTCCAGGGAAAGGAGTAGCGCCCTCCCCTACACCTTATTGTAGTAGCTATTGAAAAGCGAGCCTTCTGGTCGCCCTCGATTAAGGTCGCCAGCATTATTAGTCCTACCGGTATTCTTTTCTGCTGCACTGACAAGATTCACTTACTCTCTTGAGATTTTCCTCTTGTGAATTCTTATATAAACATGTTGTTTATAGTTTTAAAATTAATTCATGCGGGAGAACTGTCTTTTGTCTCGAACTATAAGAGATTTGATTGACAAACACGACGAGAAGATTGTTGATGTGTCAAAGTAAATACACAGTATGTTTTAATTTACGAAACAAAACGTGTCAAAATTTAATAAGCAACTCCTTGAATAAGTCTTATGAATTTTCCGAAAGAGCTTCTGGCAATTTTTAAAACATTTAAAAAAAAATTGCCACAAGTTACTCACATTAATATATATTAAGTGAGTGTTTATTTTTTAAATGTTTAATTATTTAAATATATATTAAGTGAGTGTTTATTTTTAAACGTTTAATTTAGTTTCAATTTGGTATTAAATAACACATAATAATATCCGTTTTCATTGTATAATTTTCAACTTGAAAATATATATGCATATAGTAAAATTTTCAATACAAACATATTGATTGCAACAGTCAGTTTTATATTTTCACAATCCTATTATCTGATAAGGAAAGCTTTGGGAGATTGGGGTTCAATCCCAGTCATACCAAAGACTCAAAAATGGTAGTTGATGCTTCCTTGCTTAACACTCAGCATTATGAGGTACGTAACAAGGGTAAGTGGAGTAATCCAGGAAAAGGAGTCGTGCCCTCCCCTATACCTTGTTGCAATAGCTATTGAAAAAGAACCTTCCTGAAAACCTCGACTACGGTTGGCAAATTAAATAATATATATATATATATCTGTGGAGTGTTTTAGT
>CAUZXS010000079.1:30000-82500 GCA_963585895.1 Sepioteuthis lessoniana | reverse complement strand
ATATATATATGTGTGTGTGTGTGTGTGTGTGTGTGTGAATATCACTAATTTTTATTTTTAAAAAGCGAGTTAACGTTGTGTCATGTGATACCTAGAGTAACGAGAAAAGCGTTGTGAGATTTTCAATTTAAACTTATTATATATATATATATGTGTATATATGTATATATATATATATATATATATATATATATATATATATATATATATGTTTATGTGTGTGTGTATATATATGTGTGTGTGTGTGTGTGTATATATATATATATGTATATGTGTGTGTGTGTGTGTGTTTATATATATATATCTGTGTGTGTGTATGTGTGTGTGTGTGTGTGAGGAAGAGAGCCAGAAATTGTGATAGAGATGTATATGTATGTTAGTAAGTGTGTTGGTTTGTATTTCTCTGAATGTATATATATTCCCATATTTTGATATAGATAATAAAAGTGTGTGTGATTTTTTTTTTTTTTTGCAAATATTAATTTTGTCTGTGTCACACACACTCACACATACACACACATACAAACAAACTGACAAGCAAATAAGATGGTCTCTTCGTCGTGTAATGGTTAAGGCACTTGACAGCGGAATCATAGTTCGCGAGTTCGAACTCCACTTTCGGACAAATACCCTTGGCAAAGGCATGAACCCCCTTATATTCCAAGTTATGGGTTATATAGCAGCACTGTTGTTCTTCTAGAAGGATAGCTTTGGAATTAGAAGGTTGATATGCTATAAAAACCAAGAAAGCAAATAAACAAACATTTCTGATCATAAATGCTTAAAAATTAAATGGTAAGTGATTTTTGCGCAACCCTGTATAAGTCGTATGCTAACCGTTGATAAAAAGAATTTTTCAAAATGTATAAGCGTTTAAAATTGAACGGAAACTATCAGTTTCCTGATCGTAAAACGATCATCTGATTCATCATCATCATATCGTGCTGGCAGCACGGATATCCCTGACCCTCTTTCGCCACTCCTCCCTATCGTTCATCGCCCTAGGTAGGTCTTCAGGACAACAACCTGTATCCTCACATAGCTGCTGAATGTACGTTCGTGCTGGTCGTCCTGCTTTTGCGCGGCCGTGTGTGGGGATCCATAAGAGTACATCTCTTATGAGTTCATCTCTGCTTACTGGGAGTTATTATAAAACATTACTATATATAAGTAAGTAAAGTTGGCTCCCTTTAGTCGAGGGTGACCCGAAGGCTCCCTTTTCGATAGCTACTACACCAAGGTGTAGGGGAGGGCGCTACTCCTTCCCTCGATTGCTTCACTTTACTCTTGATCCGTACCTTATAATTCTGAGTGTTAAGCAAGGAGGTATCAAGTACCATTTTTTGAGTCCTTGGAATGACTCGACCTGGGATTGAACCCAGGTCTCCCGGGCTATTGGCGAACACTCTAACCGCTAGGCCAGTCATTCACAGACAGACGGGTGGTGTAATAATTAGTAAGCTAGACTAGCAAACCTTACCAAGTGAATTCGAGTCTCATTAGGTGCCCCATTTATACGGCTTTGTGCTGGGATCGAAACCTCCCATGTTATTCTTTAAATATAAATATAAAGACATTTTATTGAAAGTCACATAGACATTGTTGATATTTTTTGTGCTTTGTTTTGTGTAATACGAGAAATTAAAATAAACAAAAACTAATACTCAAAACGAAGTTTTATATATATATATATATATATATATATATATATATCGATTGAATACAAATAAGATTTTATTTGTTTTATTAATTTTTGAATGTTAGCAATTAGTTTTGGCATAAGTCCATCATCAGGAAAAAAAAATTTTTTTTAAGTTTTTTAAATAGTTTTTTTTCTTTTTACTTTATCAAGAGTTGATGCACTATAAGGAAAGCGACGAAAAAAGAACTAAAAATTAATCCAGTCACTGAATGAGAATTAATCTATATATGTCATCCATAGATAGGCTGTTTCGTTGTATCACCACTCTTCAATGTGGCTAGAGACGGAGGACGCTTCAAGCTGGGATCGAAACCCGCCCAACTTTACGCTATATACTGTATATAACCACTCAGCCATTTCGACGATATACGTCAGCTAAGGAATTATAACGCATATGTCGTGGCATTTTCTTGTTTACATTCGGATACCAGAGTGCTCTATTTATTAGAAAAGCTTTATATTACACGGATGGCAGACGTTAATTCCTTCGTCAGAGTGGTCAACCCCCGGGAGAGGGTGGCGTATATATAATATATATATATATATATGTGTGTGTGTGTGTGTGTGTGTGTGTGCCGAGGGTGCTTCAATTTCACCAACCTGTGTTCACAAAGGTAAGTGATCACGTTTTCGTTTAAATTCCAGATTGTGTGGTCCGTTCAAAATGAGTAAATTTTCTTCATCATAGTTTCCTTACTCCAGTGAGTTTATCACTGGTCAAAGTATCTCTGAAACTTCTCATTTGTGGTCGTAATCCTTTTAATATCCTACATGTCTTCATACTCTACCCTTGAAATTAATATTCAATTACGAAAACAAGATATGTTAATAAAATCTTCGAGTGTTAAAGGTGTCTGACAAAACTATCGAAATAAGCGAGGAGTAACTCGGGGTGTAGTGGTTAACGTACTGAACTATGACCTCATAGTAAGTGAGTTCGAACTCCAGTGATGCTATTACGCTCACAGTCGGACTAATACCCTTGGAAAATAGATGAACCCATTTATCTAACCAGCTATCGGTTAAATTGTACCATTTCTGTTCTACAAGGAGAGCGTTGGCATTAAATTACCCGCAAAGGTTGATATGCCATCAATACAAAGAAATCGAAGCCAAATTGAGCTTTAAAGTATATTGCACATAAAAGTAAAAGTAAAGATATCAATATTGATATATAACACAATATATATATATATATATAAAAGATGACGAACATATTTAAGGGTGACCCAAAGGCTCCCTTTTCAATTGCTACTACACCGAGGTATAGGGAAGGCCGCTACTCCTTTCTCTGGTATATATATATATATATATATATATATATCATTAAGAAAAAACACAAACCGGTCACATTAGGATTATGAATTTATTTCCATCCTGTTATGTGTTTTTGAAAAATCAAAAACACGAAATATATGTTATATATGTTATATATATATGTTATATATATGTTGTATATATATATATGTTACATATATATGTTATATATATATATATCACCAAAATGGCTGAGCGGTTGGATACCAAGTCTAGCGAAAAGTTAGAAGTGTTTCAATCCCAGTTTGAAGCATCCTGCTAGTCTATCCACACTGAAGAGTTGTGATGCAACGAAAATGTCTGTCTGTAAATGACAATACATACACGCATATATATATATATATATAGAGAGAGAGAGAGAGGTGGGACGTGTGAACCGCTAATAACTGTTTTAAACTTGTAAAATACAGTGTTATCTGCTCCAAGATACAGAGCTGTATCATTATATTTTTAACTATAAAACGGGTATTGAACGGGTTTCAAACGTATTGGTACAATCTCACCTGAAGATCGACCACGTGAAACTCAGAGACATGAGTTTTTATTCTATTCTATTCTTTTTTTAATAGTTGAATATATATATATATATATATATATTATTGTCATCCAGAGACAGGCTGTATCACAGCTATTCAGTGTGGCGTGACCCGCGAGATGCTTCAAGCCGAGAGTGAAACCCGGCTGACATTACGTCAGTCGGATATCTTACCCCAGACTCATCTTAGTGTAAACGAATGAATTTTTACGTATATCTTTTTTACATATACGTTATTGGCTCCCGGGGTGCTCAATTCATGAAAAGAGCATTGTATTTCAGCGTATGTGGCAACTGGCATATCCCCCACCCGAGTGCTCACCCCACAGTGTGTATGTGTGTGTGTATGTGAGTGTTACTCTAAAATATTAGCTATATTAGCTATGGCTGAAATAGCATCACTACTGTTCTTCTACAATGGTGTTTTTGGTATTAAATAACCCACGAATGTTAGTATGCCATTAAACAAAGAAACCAAATGAAATCTACGTAAATACTTATTGCCTTTGATGTGTCTATGAAAAAGCACTGAATAGATTTCATTCAAAATTAAAAAAGATGTTAGTTCATATATGAGGCTCAATCTAAAATCAAATCAAGAGGGGTGGGCGATGTAAAAGCCGGGGGTTAGCATTTCAAGTTCGATCCTCCTTACTGAACATACTTTAGCAGCAAAAAATATTTCTACGCAATTGTTGATACAAAAGTAATGTAGTTATTCGCGTAAAAAACGCACACATTTTTAAGTGAGGGTTGCATAATGGCACAGGAGACCGGGGTTCAATTCCAGGTCGAGTCATTACCTTAGACCCAAATTAGCACACACATATACAAACAAACACACATACACACATAAAAAAGAGAAAGAGAGCGGGAAAATAGTGCTGAAAATATAGGCCCATTGGCCAAGTGGGTGGAGTGTTCCCCAATGGCTCGGGAGATCGGGGTTCAATCCCAGATCAAGTCAATACCTTAGACCCAAATTAGCACACACACACACACACACACACAAACATATATATATATATATATATTGAGAGAGAGAGAGAGAGAGAGAGAGAGAGCAGGAAAATAGAATTGCAAAATACCGGCCCACTGGGTTAGTGGGTAGAGTGTTCGCCAATGGTCAGGGAAACCGGGTTCAATCCCAGGTTGAGTCATACCAAACACTCAAAAAATTTACTTGATGTCCGCTTGCTTAACACTCAGCATTGTAAGGGACGGATCCAGAGTAAGTGAAGCAATCCAGGAAAAGAGGTAGCACCCTCTCTTACATCTCGGTGTAGTCGCTAGCGAAAAGAGAACCTTCGGGTCACCCTCAACTATGGTCGACTAACTTACTTAGCTAATAATATACAAGAACTAAATATGAAATTTTTATCCGTCCACGTAGCCAGATAAAACGTTCATATTTAGTTTTTGTACATCAACATATTCAGGAGGATATGACCGAATAGAAGTTATATCTATGATCCAAACTAACTTATGTATAACAAACAATTCTGTGGCAAAATCCCCGAGACATTGTGGCTAACGTGCAATACTGTGGTATCGTGATAAGCGAGTTCGTGCTCTAGTCACAATACAACGTTCAATTTCACGCTTGGGAAAGGTATGAACACTTTTATTCCACTGCTCTCCTTCTCCGACGATAGCCTAGACTATAAATAATCCACGAAGGTTGATATGCCATTAAAAATTTGAAACCAAAACAAACTCTTCTGTTTAAGCGACTCCAAAGCAATAGCTACAGCTATGTGTGTTTGTTTATAACTTGTGTCTCCTTGTGTGAGTGCTTGTTTATAACTTTGTTTCTCCTTGTATGAGTGTTTGTTTATAACTTTGTGTCTCCTTGTGTGAGTCTTTGTTTATAATTTTGTTTCTCCTTGTGTTAGTGTTTGTTTATAACTTTGTTTCTCCTTGTATGAGTTTTGTTTATAATTTTGTTTCTCCTCGTGTGATTGTTTATAATTTTTTTCTCCTAGTGTGAGCGTTTGTTTATAATTTTTTTTTGCCCTAGTGTGAGTGTTTATTTATAATTTTGTTTCTCCTCGTGTGATTGTTTGTTTGTAATATTTTTCTCCTAGTGTGAGTGTTTATTTATAATTTTGTTTCTCCTCGTGTGATTGTTTGTTTATATTATTTTTCTCCTAGTGTGAGTGCTTGTTTATAATTTTGTTTCTCCTAGAGTGAGCTGATTTTTGCCGCTAACTTGTTGCATTTTTTATAAACATCTCCGTGTGTTTTATTTCAAAACATCAGTAAAATGTATAAATTTATATTTCTAGTATTACGGGGCATTGGCCTAATGAGTAGAGTATTCGCCAATGGTCCGGGAGACCAGGGTTCAGTCCCAGGTAGAGTAATACCAAAGACTCAAAAAACGGTACTTGATACCATTTGCTTAACACTCAGCACTATAATTCAAGGATCAAGGGTGAAGAGGAGCAATCCAGGAAAGGAGTAGCGCCCTCCCCTACACTTCGATGTAGTAGCTATTGAAAAGGGAGCCTTCGGGTCGCCCTCGACTACGTTCGCCATCTTTACTTATTTACGAACCGGATGTGACTACCCTATTATTTCTGCTCACACAGAATATATGTAGGGAGTATCAATATACAAGGGACCTATGTGGCTGCCCTATTATTTCTGATCACTCAGTATATGTATACATATATATGTGTGTGTAATGAGTCTCAATATACATGGGACCCATGTGACTACCCTATTTTTTCTGCTCATTCAGTATACATATACTATATATATACAATTAATTTCAATACAGACTTTTCCTTTTCCTAGAGCGGTTGCCTAACTAAGTCTATAGAACCCAGTATGCCCAAATATTCTAAACATAACTATAATATAACGAACCCGTCCACTACGGTCTGGATGTGACAAAAAGTCAATGTATTCTAGAGTGGGGAACAGCTGATTTGAATTCAGATTTTCCTTCTCCTAGACTGTTTACCTTATGCCCAAATTAGCACACACACACACACACACACACACACATATATATATATATATATATAAAGAAAGAGAGAGAGAGAGAATGGAAGTAGAATTGCAAAATGCCGGCCCATTTGGATTGAAGGTAGGGTATTCACTAATAATCCGGAGACCAGGGTTCAATCCCAGATCGAGCCATACCAAAGACTCAAACAATTTACTTAAAGCCTCCTTGCTTAACACTCAGTATTATAAGGTACAGATCAAGGGTAAGTGGAACAATCCAGGGAGGGGAGGAGCACCCTCTCCCACACCTCAGTGTAGTAGCTATTGAAAAGGGAACCTTAGGGTCACCCTCGACTTCGGTTGGAACTCACAACTCCAGACAAGCAGGATGTGACACAAGATCAATTTTAAGCGGAGCACAGCTGGTTGGAATTCAGAGTTTCCCTTCTGCTGGACCGGTTCCCTTCCCAAAACTAAAAAGCCTACACTGCCCAACTGTTTTCAAGAAAAAAATGGATCCATGACTTTTCGAAGGGCATTGGCGCGAAGTGAAACACCAACAGCTTCATTCAGGATTTGAACTCGAGTCGCTGATTTCATCTCCCACAACGATAACCGTTATGCTAAGTGGAATGCCATAAAAAAATCAGAAATTATATTTTACCCAGATTTACTAAACTTAGTTAAGGTCTGGACCAAGGCCAGAAATATGGGGCAACCACTGACAAAGAAGAACACCCTAGTTTTTATATTTGGCCACGAGTATGACTCAGGCGTTGTAAGTAGTCATTCACTGCTTAGTTTGGCACGAGGTCATGAGTACGGAGCTCCCGGAAAGAAAAGAGGGCAACTTCCAGTATTTCACCGGAAGTCACATGACTAGATAAATAAATGAATAAACAAGCACAAAATTATCGACTTCATAAAAAAAAGAGAAAAAAATGTGGAAAACGGTCAAAAAGATTTTGAACATACATACACAGATACATGCATATACACATACACACACATATATATATACACTCACACACGCACACACACACACATATATATATATATATATATATATATATATATATATATTTATGAACTAGATAGTAAATATAAATAGACCGAATGAATGCTTAATAGTGTAACTTTTACCCACTTTTCTTAGTGAACAAACGTACGGGATCTAACGGAAAATCGTAAAAAATTATATATACATACATACGTACATATATATATATATATATATATATATATATATATATATATATATATATTACAAACAGTGTTTGTAATAGTAAAAAAAAGTATATATAATAGTAAAAAAAGTATATATAGTAGTATAAAATATATATATATATTTTATATGTCCGATATATATATATATATATATACATATATACGGATCAAGGGTAAAGTGGAGCAATCCAGGGAAAGGAGTAGCGCCCTCCCCTACACCTTGGTGTAGTAGCTGTTAAAAAGGGAGCCTTCGGGTCACCCCTCGACTAAAGGTCGCCAACTTTACTTATATATATATAATCAGAATTGCATATTATGGCAAAAATGTACATATAAAAAAAAGCATACACAATAGTAGAAAAATTGTATACATTACAGCAAAAAGTATAATCATCGATCCATATATATATATATATATATATATATATATATGTATGTATGTGTACAGTGTGTATATGTCTGTCTGTCTGTCTGTCTGTTTGTTTGTGGATAGAGAAAAAAACAGAATAATTAATAATAAAAGATACTTTATATAACAGTAATATATACATGTATATATATGGTGGGGGGTAATTGCACGCGTTTGTGTGTGTTGTAAATTAATACACCATGTATAATAGTAAAAATAGTATTTGAAAGAATATATATATATATATATATATATATATATAGTAAAAAAAAAACAATACTATATATGATAGTGAAATATATATATATTTAAAGTAAAAGACAGTATATATAATAATAAAATTATATAAAGTAGTTAAGAAAATACACACACACACACATATCATCATCATCATGTCGCGCCGCCATCGCGGATATCCTTGACCCTCTCTCGCCATTTCTCCCTATCATTCATCGCCTCCGGCAGGTCTTCAGGGTTACATCCTGTGTCCTCACATAGTTGCTGTATGTAAGTTCGTGCTGGTCGTCCCACTCTTGCACATCCATATGTGGGGGTCCACAGGAGTACATCGCTTATGAGCTCGTCTTTGCTTCTCCAGCAGTGTCCTGCGTGTCTGGTTCGTCGAACTTGTATAGTTTTCGTGATGGGGAGCAAGTGTCCGTATAGTTGGAGTCTCGTGGGGTGCTGTCGCCAGGACTTGTTTAATACTGCTCTCAACATTCTTGTGTAATTTCCGTCCAGCCTCCTCTCCAGCCGCTTCGTAAGCGTCCATGTGGTGCATCCATATAGCAGTATCGACACAACCGCTGCCTGGAAGAAACTGCGTTTCATATATATATATATATATATATATATATATATAATCTGGGCTACAGTAGTTAAATCTTCATTAATAAGACACGACAAAATAGATTTTCATTTGCCCTTTTGTATTTCTTATTATGTCTTTGAACACGTGATCGTCGGAGCAAGTTATGTTAATTTTTCATAATGGTTTCTTTTATTCTAAGTAACGCTTCGATGACCATCAATTTGTTTGTAGTTTATATGGGCCAATATTATTTGATGGCAGAATAATCTGACTCCCTTAAACTTTAGTATTCACACATCCATCAACACACACATTGTCGTTGGAAATGGACACGGTGACACGAGTTCAAATCCTGGACGAGGCCGTTTGCATTTCACATTATACGAATACCGTTGGGAAAGGTATGAATCCAAGCATTTGGTATGGCAACAAGTCAAGGAGAAAGAAAACTCTTAATTTAAACCAGTAAAATTCCATTAGAAATTGACCTTATGTCACATCAAGCTTGTGCAGAAGAAATTATATATATATATATATATATATATATATATATATATATATATATATATATATATATATATATATATATATATATATATATATATATATATATATATATATATATATATATATATATATATATATATATATATATATATATATATATATATATATATATATATATATATATATATATATATATATATATATATATATATATATATATATTGACCGGCTCATTGGCCTACTGGGTAGAGTGTTCGCCAATTGTCCAGGAGACCTGGGTTTAATCCCAGGTTGCGTCATACTAAAAACTTTAAAAATGGTACTTGATACCTCCTTGCTTAACACAGTAATAAAAGGTACGTATCAAGGGTAAAGTGGAGCAATCCAGGGAAAGGAGTTGCACCCTCCCCTCTTGAAAAAGGAGCCTTCTGGTCGTCCTCGACTACAGTCGCCAACTTTACTTATATATATATAGGTATTCTTTGGTCCAGTTAAACCGGAGTTGGGAGTAATTTTTTTATCTAAAAGATCTGAAGAAGTCCTGTTAATTTTTTTTTTTTTTTTTTTTTGAAATTTCAAAAATGCGTAACAGGATGGAAATAAATTTATAATCCTATGTGACCGGTTTTGTTGTTTTTCTTTAAATATATATATATAATATATATATATATATATATATACTCACATACACAGATACAGACACACATACACACACATACATACACATACATACATACACATAGGTATAAATTCACGTACACATAACATATACATGCACATGCATACATATACACACATATACATAAATACACATACACCTACACAGACATATACACATTAACATATACACAGGCACATACACATATAAACACATACACATATACACATATACAAACACATCTGCAGACATATACCCGTATACATACACAGATACCCGTACACAAACATACACACATACACACTCATACATATACACATTCTCACAAAAACACACTCACACATGCCTACATATATATACATACATAGACATATGTGTACACATATATATACAGGTACGTGCAAATTAATTTATATAAATGAATTCCTTTTGAGAAATAAGAGTTATTTTTTTTATCATTACACAGGTTAAAATGTGTGTGTGTGTGTGTGTGTGTGTGTGTGTGTGTGTGTGTGTGTGTGTGTGTGTGTGTGCGAGCGGGGAAATTGTGTAATGTCTGAAGTTAGACTGCGTTGTATCAAACACATTCAACGCGCGCACACGCACATTATGTGGCAGTGTAATAGATAGATAGATAGATAGATAGATAGATAGATAGATATGAAAAGACTGAGATAGATAGATAGATAGATAGATAGATAGATAGATAGATATGAAAAGACTGAGATAGATAGATAGATAGATAGATAGATAGATAGATAGATAGATATGAAAAGACTGAGATAGATAGATAGATAGATAGATAGATAGATATCAAAAGACAGATAGATAGATAGATAGATAGATAGATATCAAAAGACTGCAACAGATATGTACAGACTGGGATAGATAGATAGATAGATAGATAGATAGATAGATCCCCCACCTATCATTCCACAGTAAATCTCAGTTCTTCAAAACATATTACCTATTCTGGTAAAATATTCATAAAATCTCAGCCAAATCCCAATTTTACGATTCATCATTTTCAACATTTTTTATTGGCTCTGCGTTAGTCGTGTATTTCACTTGTTATCGTTTTTATTTTCAAATTGACGTTAAAGACTTTAGTTTTTTATTGGCCGCTAATATAATAAAAATTTGAAAGTAATAAATAAACATACGAAATATTTATATTTTTAATTATTAAAAAATAGAATATGGGTAAAAACTCACGGCAGAGGGTTTAGGATGGTATATATTCAGGTGTGCTTACATCAACACGTCTGAGGCCCGTTCAATCGTCTGTTTTATAGTAGAAAATATTATGACACAGTTCTGTATTTTTGTGTATTGAGCATTGTATTTCAAAAGAGAAAAACAGTTCTTAGCGGTAATTAGATAGATAGATAGATAGATAGATAGATAGATAGATAGAAAGAAAGAAAGGAAAGAAGAAATCTATTTGATAGATAGATAGATAGATAGATAGATAGATTGGAAATAAGGAATCTATTAGATAGATAGATAGATAGATAGATAGATAGATATTGTGTAATATATCAATATGTATATCTTTTCTTTTACTTTTATGTGTCAGATTTAATGGCATATAAACCTCTGTGGGTAATCTAATATAAACGCCAGATAAACAGTGGTGATAATATTTAACCCATACCTCGAAAGATAAGGAGGTTCACACTTTTCTCTAGGATAATAAGCAAAAGTGAATGTAATAGCGCGACTGGAGTTCCAGCTCGCTAACTATGATTCCGCAGTCCAGCACGTTAACCACTACACCTAAGGGACTTTATAATATATCTTCTTTTAATTACTTTTTAATCATCTTAAAAAGAATTATAATATATCATCATTATCAATTTTTTTCAGCGTTACTTAAAAGTAAAGTATACATATATATATATATATTTATATATACATATATATATATATTTATATATACATATATATATATATACATACATATACGTATATATATATATATATACATATATATATATATACATACTTACATATACGTATATATATATATATACATATATATATACATATACATACATACATACATATATATATACATACATATTTATATATACATATATATACATGCATACATACATATATATACATACATACACACGCACATACATATACATATATATATACATACATATATATATACATATATATATATACATATGTATATGTATATGCATACATACATATATATATACATATATATATACATGCACACACACACACACATATATATATATACATACATGCATACATATATATATACATACATATATATATGTATATGTATACATATTATATATATATGTACATATATATATACATATGTATATGTATATGCATGCATACACATATATATATATATCTACATGCATACATATATATATATATATATATACATACAAACATATATATATACATATATATATATATATATACATATATATATATACACACATACAGATATTACATTATACATATATTACATATACATTATATATATATATATATATATATATATATATATATATATATATATATATATATATATATAAGACAGTATGTAATCAGAAAATCCAGTGTTGGAAACAATTCCAAGCTAATAAATTTAAGTAATCCCGGTCAAGAGCCCAGCAAATGAAATCCACCTGAGCAAATTATTTTTTTTTAAAATAGCGACAATCAGTCACATTAAGATAATTTCCATTTTGATAAAAATCATTGATATAAATCAATGCTCTAAAAATTCACATGATTTCTTTAGATCAAACAAGAAAATGGATTAGAATAACAACTCTTTCACATTTACAACCAGACTTAAAGAAAAAAAAACTTATTTTTTAAAAAAGTATATATAAAAGTACCCCTTCCAATGCAAGTAGCAATAAGTATCAACTTATTTTGGCATATAAAGAAATATCCAGTTTCATTATGATTCTGATTTAACAGAGGAAAAATTTAACAGTTAAAAAAAACTAATCATAATTCATACATATCTTATTTTAGTACATCAAATTTTAATCATTAAATTGAAATAAAACAATCTAAAACTAATGTTATCCACGGTAAAATCCCACCCCAAATAACAATAATAGTGAAAAAATTACAAATATTAATTCAAATTTTAATTCATTTATCAATTTAATAAATCATATTTATTTATTTATTTATTCAATTATTTTTAAAACACTTTTATATATGAGAAGATTTTTTATTGTTTTATTTTTTGTGAAAGAATCATTTTAATCATTTTTTTTATCTGAAGAAGTACTGTTTATTTTTTAGAGCATTGATTTATATCAATGCTTTTTAACCGGATGGAAATAAATTTATTATCTAAATGTGACCAATTGTTGTTATTTTTTCCAAATATACATATATATATGCATATATATATATATATATATATATATATATATATATATATATATATATATATATATATATATTTACCGACCCCTCCGCTCGGGCAGGATATGAAACAAGGTCAATTTTTAAGCGGAGTTTAACAGGTTTGAATTCAGAGTTTGCCTTCTCCGAGACTAGTTGCCTCACTAAGGCAGATGAACCTAGTCTGCCCTAATATTCTACCCAAAGCTGGAGGGAGAATAATTGGATTCATACCTTTCCCAAGGGTATTAGTGCAATGTAATCAGTCTTGGCTGAGTCCATTTCCTACAACGAAATCCATTACACCACGAGTACCTCCATCTATCTCATATATATATATATATATATATATATATATATATGTATATATATATATATATATATATATATATATATATATATATATATATATATATATATATATATATATATATATATATCACAGTCTGCTCATATCTATCTATCTATCTATCTATCTATATATATATATATATATATATATATATATATATATATATATATATATCACAGTCAGCTTATATATATATATATATATATATATATATATATATATATATATATATATATATATATATATATATATATCACAGTCTGCTCATATCTATCTATCTATCTATCTATCTATATATATATATATATATATATATATGCATATATATACATATATATTATCTCTTATATTGTATTATATTATATATCAACATCTGTAGTATAATACTATCTCTTATTAATCACTTCAAAAATATAGACGTTTCCATGGCTGTAGTGGTTAACCTGCTGGACAGCGACATTATAAAGACATAAAAACGTAAAAAGATAAATAGCTTAATATTCAACACAATATATATATATATATAGATAGATAGATACGAGCAGACTGTGATATATATATATATATATATATATATATATATATATATATATATATATATATATATATATATATCTTAGAAATGTTATCTACTGTTCGAATCGAGGAAATATAGTATCAAACCTATTATTTTTGTATTTCTTACCCTCGCTTCCACTTCTGTATTCATCTTTCTATGAGAGACTGTATATATATATATATATATATATATATATGCTATTACACTGTAATATATATTTTTACATCTAATCTATCAGTGCTTCACTCTATGTGTGTGTGTGTGTGTGTGTGTGTGTGTGTGTGTGTGTGTACATTTCTTATATCTAAATAATTGTGAAATGTCTATTTATGTTATCTCAGATCAATCTATGTATCGATCTCTTTCCATATTTATACATACATGCATGTGTGTGTGTGTGTGTGTGTGTGTGTGTGTGTGTGTGTGTGTGTGTGTGTGTGTGTGTGTGCATTTCTTCTATCTAACTATTTATGAAATGTGCATATATGTTACCTTTAATCTATCTCTCTATCTATCTATCTATCTATCTATCTATCTCTTTGCATATTTATACATACACGCATATATATATATATATATATATATATGTGTGTGTGTGTGTGTGTGTGTGTGTGTGTGTGTGTGTGTGTGTGTGTGTGTGTGTGTGTGTGTGTGTGTGATATTTACCCTTGCGTGACAACATGAAGTGATAAAAAGAACAATTATTGTCATCAGTCAGCATTTCTTTCCAAAGATAATGGATAGATATCTAAAAACATTCAGAAAAAAATGTATAAAAGAACTTCAAAGAAATTTTTAAAGAATCGATTATAATAAAAGACTTTAAAAATCATTCCTGTAAAAAATTATAACAATAGAAATTTTAAAATTCTGATAAAACGAATGATAGACAACTTGAAAAAATCTGTAAAAAATTAGAAGAATCTAAAAAAAAGTCCAAATTGTAGTACGCTTCGGAAACGTAATTTTGTTTCTGAATCATTCGTGATTAACGCAAAATCCCGGCCCCTTCTCATGATGGTTTGAGTGTTCGCCAATGGTCTGGGGTTCAATCCTAGGTCAAGTCATATCAAAGATTCAAAAAATGGTCCTTAATATCTCTTTGCTCAGACTCAACATTACAAAGTACGAATGAAGGATAAGTAGAGAAGTCCAGCGAAAGGAGAAGCGCCCTTCACTACAACTTGGTGAAGTAGCTATTTAAAAGGGAAATTCTAGTTGAAAACACCACTATAATAGAACACGAAATTAATATACTACGACAACAAATCCTAGAAGCCCTTCATACAAAAACTAGAATCAACAGAATTCATTTTGAAAATAACGACAATGTTTTGAAATGCCTTTAGTCTTCCTTTTTTGTTTATATTCTATTTTTCTTGATTGTGTTGTTTTAAAATCGTTCGATGTCATCAGCATCTCAGTTTTATCCAATATTGCTCTTACGTATTTTTGTAATGTTATAAAAAAAAAAACTAAAAAAAACTCTTTAAAAAATTCTTAAGAAAACACTCTTTAGACATGCGAACACCCCTTGATAATGGCCAATAAAAAGGGCCGAAAGCGCTCGGGACAATTTTGGTAAATTCATCTACCAATTTCAACCTAAAACCAAAACATTTATCAGGAAACTTGAAAGGATCGGAATAAATTTATAGAGACAAAATGTGTCTTTATTATTTAATCAAGCATGCTTAAAAAAAAGACTGCTGCCCAATTACACACACACACACATATGTTGCTGTCTGTGACCCTCGGTTTCAGGCTTTACACATTCATCAGAAAGAGTATATATATATATATATATATATATTGGCGACATTTCTTCATGAATACATATTTGATTGAACTTGATCCTATTTACCCAACCCCTCCGCTCGGGCAGACACATGTTATATGACACATGGTCAATTTTTTAAGCGGAGTTTAACAGGTTTGAATTCAGAGTTTTACTTCTCCTAGACTAGTTGCCTCACCAAGGCTGAAGAACCCAGTCTGTTCTACTATTTACCCATAGCTGGAGGGAGAATAATTGGATTCATACCTTTCCCAAGGGTATTAGTGCTATGTGAAATGCAATCAGTCTCGTCCAGGATTTGAACTCGTGTCGCCGTGTCCACTTCCTACGACGATAACGATTACACCACGGGCACCTATGATTGAACTTGATAGACAGTCTACATATCTTTTTGTCAATCCTTTTGAATTGCCGTATTCACCTTATGATATTCGGCGGGAATTGGTTGATAAACCTTCCATAATTAGTTATTTCCCAAGTACTTCCTGTCCAACTTTGGGCCATCATAATGGGAGGTGAGCGTTTGTACTGTTGTATTGTGTAGCCTTTACTTTTCGAATTTGTTTCTATAAATAGCGTCAGTTGCCAAAGATATTTAAGTACATTAGCACTGGTTTGAAAATTAATTCAATTAAGTTTGGGTTGTATGTTCCTGATATGTAGTGCCTCGAGAATCTGCAGTTTTTGTTTGTTATTTTGTTGTCCTAATATTGTTGTTTTCGGTAAGAATTTTCCGTAATTTTGTTGTTGGGCATGAATGTTTTTTAAATGCTGTGTTATGGAATTGGTATCAGAAAGATGCATTGTGAGTCTTTATCTTTAACTACTATCAGAATATTTAAATATGTGATGTTGTATCTTCTGATTTATATTTCATTTAATTTCTTTATTTTTCAAATGAAACGAAAAAATTATTTTCCTATCAGTGACGTTCTTTTTCAAAACCCTATCATGTAATTAATGTTCAAAATTTATTTTAAAAACCTAACGTATTTCCTTAAAATATATATATATATATATATATATATATATATATAAAATTGCTGGGGGGGGTTAACTGAAGTTTGAGTGACAGCAAGTTTCATTTGGTATCCAGGACTCTTCTAAAAATTCCAGCTGATTTTAACAGTGCTCTCATTGTGAGTTTTTCACATCCACGTTAGCTAATGATCTTTCACTGGAGTTTGAGTGACAGCAAGTCTCCTCAAGTCCCCAGGACTCTTCTCATTATTCTGACCGATCTCAATGATTCTTTAGTTTGGATTGTCTCCACTCGTCTTTTTATTTCCAACTCCTCCAGTCCTTGTACCAATCCTTTATTGACTATACCAAGAGTATCAATTACAATTGGTATAACCATCATTTTCATGTTCCACAGTTTTTTCAATTCCCTAGCAAGCTCCAAGTGCTTTCTTTCAATTTTACTCTGTGGTCAACCGGGACAGAAGAGTCCAAAATTCGGCAAGTTGTCTGTTTTGGGTTTGGGTTTTTTTTTTATTGATCTGGTAGTCTGGCCAAGATTAGATGATCCGTTTGAATCTCAAAATCCCAGCGTAGTTTGTGCGTCTCATTCTCTGGGACAGATTCTGGGTTGTACCTATACCATTTGTTCATTGTCGAATTTCAATTTCTTGCACAGTTCCCGGTGGATCACCTTGCCCACCCAATCATGTCTAGTATTATACTCTTTCTGTGCTAATTTGCTGCATTCACTCATAATATGATTGGTGATTTCGTCCTACATAACCTACATATTATTATTATTATATTTATTGCTATTATTATTATTAATCCTTGTTGCAGTTGTTTCTTAAATAATTATCATTATTATCATTAGGTGCCCTAGTAGTTCTATACATTTGTTATAATCTAGTATATATATATATATATATATATATATGTGTGTGTGTGTGTGTGTGTGTGTGTGTGTGTGTGTGTGTGTGTGTGTGTTTATAATACTGGTTGGTTGGTTGGTTGGTTTTTATGGCATATCAACCTTTGTAGGTTATTTAATGACAAATCCATTTTTATACAAATAATCTGTTCTATTTCAAACAATTCAGTTTAACATGAGTACACAGTTTAAACGTCAAAAACAGTTCTATTTCAAGTTATTCAGTTTAGTCAAACAGTTCTAATTCAAACAAGTCAGTTTAGTATAAGTATAGATTCGGTTTACACAGTTAAATGTCAAAACAGTTTTGTATTAATTTATTTTAGCGTAAGTACAGTTTCAATGTCAAAAACAGTTCCATTTCAAACAAATCAGTTTGGCATAAGTACGCAGTTTAAATGTAAATACGCAGTTTAACTGTCAAAAACATTTCAAGCTATTCAGTTTAGTCACACAGTTCTAATTCAGCCAATTCAATTTAGCGTAAATAGGCAGTTTTGTTCAATTGAACCTATTGATAGGTCTCTGTCTGGTGCTACAACTCTGGGCAAAAGTGGATCAGAGAGCGATGGCGATGAAGGGATACTCCCTGGTACCTCACCATCAGATTGCTTAGTGTCCTATGCAGGACACTCGTAGGGTAGGGGGTCTTACACGTCTTCAGAGGTGCAGTTAGTATATTCTACAGCCCCAGCCGACTGGGCAATACATAGAGTTAAATGTAAAAACAGTTTTATTTCAAATAATTCAGTTTAGCATAAGTACGCCGTTTGCATGCCAAAACAGTTCCATTTCAAGCAATTCAGTTTAACACAAGTACGCAGTTTAGTTTTATTTGACCCTTACTTAGGACCCTATCAGGTGCTACCACTCCAGGCCAGAGTGGGCCTGAGAGCGATGGCAATGAGGGAGTACTCCGCATTCCCCAAAGCTCCAGAATAACTGGAACCTCACCATCAGCAAGAGGGATTAGGGAATTCATACCTTTTTCAAAGGTATAAGTCCAAAAGTCGTGGTGTAATGGTTAAAGTACTGGACGGCGGAATCGTCGTAAACGAGTTCGAACTCCAGTCGTGCTATTACGTTCACTTTCGGACAAATACGCTTGGGAAAGGAATGAAGCCCCTTATCCTCCCAGCTATGGGTTAAATAGTACCACTACTGTTCTTCTAGAAGGATGGATTTGGCATTGAATAACCAACAAAGGATGATACACCAATAAACAAACAAATAAAGTCCAAACAAACGAGTTAGAGTTCATTTGTTTGCACACAACTAAATGGTTTCAAGTATTGCTAACTCTAATAATTCCATTTAATTATAATCATTTGTTTGCACACAGTTAATTGTTTCTAGTATTGTAACAATATACCCGCACAGCCGGTCCCCCACTATCTCAACCTCCTAAACCAGTTCATGCCGATCCGATCGTCTGGTGGTTTCACTCATCTCCGACCAGAGGCATTCCCCATGCTTTACAAACACAACAGACGCAACATATATAACCGAGAGTGGAAGAAAGAAGAACAAGCACTGTCTTGGCTTAGCCCTAAGCGTAAGAAGGGAGAAGTTTTTGGCACTTAACGGGCATTCTGTGCGTCTGTACTGTCACGAGCGTGTACTGGAACCAAATCCCCACACAGTTAACTGGAACGCTTATCCTCTCGCGCTCTCCGACCCGGTCTCTGGGTCCACAGGTCCCAACTCCTCGCTCAGCAGCCACCTTTCTCTGACCATCGCCTTTTCCTGACTGTCGCCTTTTCCTGGTTGTCGTTAATTCACTTCTGTTCTCTGCTCTGTGACCTTACCTTTTCTCGTCTTCTTCCGGTCTCATGGGAAATCCCGCGCGCAAAACTGACAAAGGAATCCCCTGACTGGCACTCACCCATACCCACATACACAAAACGAATGCCCAACATTGTGCCACAGTATTCTTATCTAACTCAAATAATTCTATCTAATATTAATCATTTATTTATACACAGTGAAACGGCGTCAAGTATTACTGTTTAACGTAAGTTATTTTATTTACCTGGTATTCCTATTGAAAATTGATAGCTTGTGTACTGCTGTATATATTATATAATATATGACATGGATTTTAGGTTCGTTCCTAGTGACCCCGTGTGCATTTACAAGCTGTCACGTTCTGATTAATAAACAGGGGGATGGCAGCGTGTCGGGGCAGTCAGGTCCAACACGTGTGTAACCAGAAGGAGACCACGTGATAGCCACGCGGTCAGATTTAGATAGAGTGCAGAGAATCGGGAGTCGAGCCAGGGACACGCAGCCGAGCAGAACCGTTAGGTCGTCTCTGACGATACGGCTTGCAAAGGGGTACAAGCGTTGGCACCCTTTGGCTCCGGGAAGAAGATATGGGGCAAAAAGAACTCCCCTCTCCGAGTATATGTGTCTCCATCTATCTCTCAACTAACAACACACTGTGGGCCCCTTTCGAGAATAAAACGAGAGATATATTTTCATAAAGAAATGTGTTTCGTACGTTCATTGAATTTTGTAAATCATGTCTGATGGCTATACAACATATAGTTCCAAATGACTAATGATAATTATCATCATCATCATCTCGTGCCGCCGGCACGGATATCCCAGACCCTCTCTCGCCACTTCTCCCTATCGTTCATCACCTCTGGCAGGTCATCAGGGCTACATCCTGTATCGTCAGAGAGCTGCTGTATGTATGATCGAGCTGGACGTCCTGCTTTTATTCGGCTATATGTGGGGGTCCATAAGAGTATTTGACACATAGAAAGGACCTAAACACGTACTACCACTCCAAATTAGAGTTGACCTTTTAGTTATAGTAATGAAAAGGAAGTCTATATTCCTTACACTTCAAGAACATGAGCCTCACCATCAGGTGCTGTTTAATTTCATACAGAATGGTTTCAAGTATACCTATCTAATGCTACTATTTATATTCAAATCATTTGCACACAGTTTAATGGTTTCAAGTATATTAACCGTAGTTGTCAAGGGGGCGACCAGAAAGCTCCCTTTTCAATAGCTACTACACCGAGGTGTAGGGGAGGGCGCTATTCCTTTCCCTGGATTGCTCCCCTTTACCCTTGATACATACCTTGTATTGCTGAGGGTTAGGCAAGGAGGTACCAAGTACCATTTTAAAAGTCTTTGGTATGAGGCGACCTGGGATTGAACCCAAGTCTCCCAGACTATTTGCGAACACGTTACCAACAAGGCCAAGTATAGTAAATGATTTAATAGTTCTATTTGATGAGACTCTAAAAGGTACAACCACCTCGAGTCAAAGTGGACATGGGAGTAATAACAATTAAGGTGTACTCAACATTCCCCAGAACTCTATGACTGACTGGAGCCTCACCATCGCATTGTTTAGTGTCATAAACAAGACGTGCGTTGGTAGCGGGAGAGCTTTCCCCACTGCAGAGATGTAGTCGGTACATTCTGCTGCTCCAGCCGAATGGGTGGCCGGAAGCTTATAAAATTCGCTGAAAAACCTTTGTAGAAAGAAAGAAAGAAAGAAAGAAATAGATAGATAGATAGATAGATAGATAGATAGATAGATAGATACGAGTTTCCAGACTTTTTTCGTATGGGCACTTTTATTGATAGTACACACATGAAACTCTAGTCCCCTTCAAAGTAATCTCCTCCAGCAGCAACATGTTGTACCGTTCCAACAACTTCTGGAAGTACCAATGGAAGTCCTCTTGTGTGAGCGTATCAATGACCTTTGTCACAGCCTCTTTCATCTCTTCAATTGTCTCATAACGACAGCTTAGGGAATAAGAAAAAGTCACAGGGAGAAAGCTCTGGACTATAGGAAGGCTGTGGAATTGTCTTGATGCCCATCTTGGTCAAATAGTCTGTGACAAGGATTGAGTTGTGGACTGGTGTATTGTCCTGGTGGAAATGCCACTGGCCCGATTTGAAGAGTGCTGGCCTCTTCCCTAGGAATCTCTTCCTGGACTCACTTAAAACCTCAACATAGTAACCCTAATCCGAACCGTTTGGCCAATCAACTCTGGTGTTCTGACTTCCTTACTCCTCCCACACCTCTCATCATCCCTCACAGACTCCCTGCCTTCTTTGAATCTCTTATGCCACTCAAAAACTGATGCTCGATGCTTGCAAGATGGTTGAAAAGCAGTCTAAAGCATTCCATACGTTTCTGTTGCCTTTTTCCAAGTTTAAAACACAATTTTATTGCATATCGTTCTTCTAAAGTGTCGGATTGCATTTTTGAAATTCACCAGCTGTGACAATCAGGCTTTAGTAGGGTGTATTCCAATTGCTGCTGTAGCTGTTCATTTGAACTTGAAATCATAAAAATTGGTCAGTCATCTCAAAAGATGTATAGCAATAACATACAGAATTTTCAAGAGTCTACGACAATTTTAAATGCCCATACGAAAAAGTCTGGGAACTTATCGTATGCACCTCGTAAATAGATGGATAGGAACAAACTAAAACAAACACAGCCCACGAAGATTAAGCTTCTACTTGGCACAAGACAACGAAAATTGAGCTTCCAATGAAATTGCCCTAGGAAGAAGCTAAGTGGTCAGTTTACTCTCCTGATGCTCAACACCAGCAAGCGTCCTAACATAGAGATGCGCAACATATATACAAATATAGCAAATTTAGGCTAAATTTTACAAGTTGTCGGCATAGAAATTTATTGTTACTTTCTGTTAATAAATCTTAATCTCTTGGTTGTGACAAAAACAAAGAAAAGGTAGTCCCAGTGGTGTAGCAGCTAACGTTCCAGACTTCTGCGTAAGTAAGCGAGTTCGAATTTCACTTGAGCTATTATCATATTTACCCAACCCCTTCGCTCGGGCAGGATATGACACAAGGTCAATTTTTTTATGCGAAGTTTTAACAGGTTTGAATTCAGAGTTTTCCTTCTCCTAGACTAGTTGCCTCACCAAGGCTAAAGAACCTAGTCTGCCCTACTATTTACCCATAGCTGGAGGGAGAATAATTGGATTCATACCTTTCCCAAGGGTATTAGTGCTATGTGAAATGCAATCAATCTCGTCCAGGATTTGAACTCGTGTGGCAGTGTTCATTTCCTGCGACGATAACAATTACACCACGGGCACCTCACTTGAGCTATTATGTTCACTTTTAGACTCATACCCTTGGGAAAGGCATGAAACCCCTTATCCCTCCAGCAATACGTTAAATGGTACCACTGCTGTTCTTCTACAAGGATTGCTTTGGCATTAAATAACCCACGAATGTTGATATGACATTAAACAAAGATACTAGTCGGCTGGGGCTGTAAAATATACCGACTGCATCTCTGCAGAGGGGTAAGTACCCACCCCGCACAGAGCAAGGGTCTTGAATATGACATTAAACAATCTGATGGTGAGGCTCCATCCTTGGGGCTTTGGAGAATGCGGGGTACATCTTTATTGCCATTATTCGCAGGTCCACTCTCACCCGGAGTGGTAGCACATGCAGAGTCCTGTCTATGGCTCAAATAGATATCTAAACTGAGTGCAAACAAATAACTTATGTTAAACTGAATTGTTAGAAACAGAACTGTTTGATCATTTAACTGTGTAAATAAATGACTGATGTTTAATTGAATTGGTAGTGAAACATTACAATACTTGAAACTTTTTAACTGTGGGCCTTTATTGAATTATTGGTATTACATAGAAATACTTAAAACCATTTGATTGTGCAAGTGAATGAATAATGTTGAATACAATAATAGTGTTAAATAGCAATACTTGTAAGAACTTTACTGTCTGTAAACAAATGATGATTATTGAATAGAATTATAGGTGTTATATAGCAATAACTGAGCCCATTTAACTCAGTAGAAACAATTACAGAACTAATGTGCAAACAAATTTGTTGTAACTTATTTGAAAATGAAATTACCTACAAACTATTCACTTTCAAATCATATATGTATATCCATTCAAATGTGTGCAAACAAATAACTCGTGTTAAATTGTTACTACTATATAGCAATGCTTGAAACCATTTAACTGTGTACAAACAAGTAAATAGAATTATTTGTGTTTGATAGAAATACTTGAAACCTTTTAGCAGTGTGCAAAAAAGTGAACTTAGTCTCTACAAAATGTGTTTACAAATCATATATATCTAATATATATGTATAAACAGAATATGACATTAAATAACCTACAATGGTTGATATGCCATAAAACCCAACCAAACCAAATCCAATATATTTAATATATATGTGCAAAGAGGATTTGGCATTAAATAACCTACAAGGGTTGATATGCCTATTAAGAAAATCAAACCAAAAACGATTTTTTTTAATCTTAAATCAAAAAGAAAGAGTTAGGAGAATAATCTGGAAAGATATTACGTAGGCTGGAATTTTTTTTATTCTCTCTCTCTCTCTCTCTCTCTCTCTCTCTCTCTCTCATGGATTTTTCTAATTCTCCACTTCTCTCATTCAATTTCTAATGATTTCTCTTTTCCCTTTTCTTTAATTCTCTTTCTTTTTCCTTCATTTTTTTCTTTTTACTCCTTTCTTTTACCTTATTACATCTCTTCTTTCTTCCTTTCTTTCATTCTTTCTTTCTTTTGTTTTTTCTTTCTTCTCTTTCTTTATTTCTCATTTCTCCTTTCTTACTTTTTTATCTTGTTCTATTTTTCTCTTCCCCTTTTTTTTCTTTTTTAACATCCTTTTCTTCTTTTGTCTTTTCTTTTTTTTCTCTCTCTTTTAAATTTATACGTCTCTACTTCCTTTCTTCCTTTCTTCCTTTCTTTCTTTCTTTCTTTCTTTCTTTCTCCTACACTTTTCTCTTTTCACTCTTTTTGCTTTCTATTTCTATTTTTTCTTTTCTTTTTCCTTATTTCTCTTTCAATCACTTTCATCTTTTTTTCCTTCTTTTTTTCGGTTATTTTTCTTTTATTTTGGCTTAATTTTTCTTTCTTTCTTCTTTTCTCAATTTTTTCTTTTTTCTTTTCTCGGTTTTTCTTTCTCTCTTTTTCTTCTCTTCTTTATCTTCTTTTCTTTTTTATTTTTCTTCGTTTCTTTTCTTTTTTTCTCTCTTATTGTTCTTTTGGTTTTCTTTTATTTCTTTTTCCTCTTTTTCTTTTCTTTTTTCTTTTTTTTTTTTTGTTCTGTTTTTTTTTTTCTTTTAATCTTTTTTCCTTTTTTCTTTTTCTTTTTCTTCTTCTCTTTTCTTTTTCTCTTTTTCTGTTTTTTCTTTTCTTCTCTTTTTCTTTTCTTTTTCTTTTCTTTTTTCTTTTTCTCTTTTTCTTTTTTTTCTTTTTCTCTTTTTCTCTTTTTCTTTTCTTTTTCTTATCTTTTTCTCAAAAAAAAAACCAACGAAAAAGAGAAAAGGAAAAAGAAAAAGAAAAGAAAAAGAGAAATGGAAAAAGAAAATTTTTTCCATTTCTCTTTTTCTTTTCTTTTCTTTTTCTTTTTCCTTTTCTCTTTTTCGTTGTTTTTTTTTTTTTTTTTCGCTCTTATATTTCTTTTTCTCTTCTTTTTTCTTTTTCCCTTTTTTCTGTTCTTTTTCCTTTTCGTCTTTTTTGTTTTTTCTTTTTTTGTTCTTTTTCTTTTCTCTTTTTTCTTTTCTTCTTTCTTCTTTTTTCCTTTCTCTTTTTCTTTTCTCGTTTTCTTCTTTTTTTATTTATTTTTTTTTGTCTTTTCTTTTCTCGTTTTCTTTTCTTTTGTCTTTCTTTAAAAAATGTTCCTTTCCTTTCTTCTTCTTTCTCCTTTTCTCTTTTTTGTTATCTTTTTGTCTTTTTCTCCTCTCTCTTTCCTTTCTTCTTTTCTCTTTTCTTTTTCTTTTCTCGCTTCTCCCTTATCTTTTCCCTTTTTTTACTCCTTCCACTGATCTTCCTTTTTTCTTTACTTATAATTTTTTTTTAACTTCTTTCTTTTTCTCCTTCCGTTCCTTTTTCTTTTTCTATTTCTTTCTTCCTTTCTTACCTCCCTTCTTTTTCGTTCCTTTCTCCCTTATTACTTGATATATTTATCTTCTGTTTCTTTCTTAGATTCCTTCTTTTTCCAATATTACTTTATTCTCTCTAATTTTTCTTTGTTTTTTCTTTCTTAAATTCCTTCCTTTTCATTCTTTTTTCTTATTTCTTTCTTTTCCTCAGTTGTTTTCGGTTGTTGTTTTTCAATTTTTTTTTTTTTACTTCTTTATTTCTTTACTTTTTCTTTCTTAGATTCCTTCTTTTTCGTTCTTTTATTTTTTATTTAATATTATATTTCTTTCTTTTTTATTTCTTAGATTCTTTTCTTTTCTAATGTTTCTTTGTTTCTTACTGTTTTTCTTTGCATTTTTCAAATATATTATTTTCTTTTTCATCTTTATTTCACACTATTTTTTTTTCTTTTTTGGATTTTTTTTCTTTTAATTCTTTTTTATTACTTATTTTTCATTACATTTTTACTCGTCTTTTTTTCTTTCCTTAACCTCCATCATTTTATTAATATTTCTTCTTTTTCCTTTTTTTCCTATTTTTCTTGTTTTAATTTCTACTTTTTTCTTTGTTTTTTCTCTCTTAAATCAATTCATTTTCTTTCCTTTTCTTCTTTAATTCTTACATTTTTTCGTTTGCATTTGATTTATTTTTCTCTCTTTACATCTCCCGCTTCTTTAGTTGTCTATCCTTCTATTTACTTTTTCTTTCTGAAATTCATTCTTTTTCATTCTTTTTTTTTTATTTAATATTATATTTCTTTCTTTTTCATTTTTTAGATTCTTTTCTTTCTAATGTTTCTTTGTTTCTTACTGTTTTTCTTTGTATTTTTCCAAATAGCTTATTTTCTTTTTCTTCTTTATTTCACACTACTTTGTTTGTTTTTTTCTTTCTTTCTTAGGTTCTTTCTTTTAATTCTTTTTTTTTTTTTATTAATTTTCCTTGGGGTGTCCTCTTGGTGTAATGGTTACAGCGATGGATTGCGGAATTGTAATAAGTGAGTTCGAACTCCTAGTCGTGCTATTACGTTCACTTTCGGGCAAATACCCTTGGGAAAGATATGAAGCCCCTTATCCTCCCATCTATGGGTTAAATAGTACTACTACTGTTCTTCTAGGAGAATAGCATTGGCATTAAATAACCTACAAAGATTGATATGCCATTAAACAAAGACACCAAAACTTTTTTTCTTCTCTTAACTACCAATATTATATAAATATTTCTTCTTTTTCCTTTTTCTTCTTCATTTTTTACTATTTTTCTTGTTTTGATTTCTACTTTTTTTCTTTGTTTTTTCTCTCTTAAATCAATTCATTTTCTTTCCTTTTTTTCTTTAATTCTAACTATTTTTCGTTTTCATTTGATTTATTTTTCTCTCTTTACATCTCCCGCTTCTTTCGTTGTTTTTCCTTCTATTGTTTAATTTCCGCACTTTTTTAATTTTCTCTTTTATTTCTTATTCTCTTCTTTGCTTTTTCCATTCTTAAATTTCTTCATTTTTCTTTATTTTTTTCTATTTTTCATTTTCTTTTCCTTCTCTTTACGTTTTTCTCCTCTTTCTTTCTTTCTTCATGTTTTTTTCATTTCCCTCTTCCACTTTTTATCTGGCTCTTTTTTTCATTGTACTTTCAAAATTCTTTATTCATAACTATTTTTCTTTATCAAATTATTTCGTCTTCATTCCTTTCTTCTTTGTTTATATTTTTCTTAACGTTTTTTTTTCTTTCTTCTTTTCCTTTCTCATTGCTTCTTTCGTTTCATTTTTCTACTTTTTATTCTCAGTCTTTTTTTATTTAGCTTTTATTTTCATTTTTATTTTTATTTATTTATTCATACATTTGTTTATTTATTTATTTATTTTTTAATGTCTTAACTTCGGTTCATCTTGTCCATTTTTCATTTTATTTCCCGCTCTTTTCAAATTAAACCACCTTTTGTTTCAACATGCCTAGACATGCTCTTTTTAAACAAAAGATGGCGCTCGTCGGTTGGAGAAGGTGTCAGCGGTGACGGCGTCGACAGAATGGGCCAAGAGTCGAGACAAATATCTATAAGTCACTCCTAAATGGATAATCAAAATGTCTATAGACAAATTCTGCGCTCCATTGCTGTTTGTAAGGGACGGGTTTAAGAGTTCTCGGGGTCTGCAAGTGGAAAGCACTTAGGCACCCTCTTCATTTTCTTGTTTCTTTTTTTTTTTTTCTTTTTTCTTTTTTTTTCTTTTTTTTTTTTTTTTTTTGCTTTAGCTGTCTATAACTTGTTTTTTATCTATCTTTTTATGAAGGAATTATGACTGCCAATCATTTCGTTAGACACAAACAATATATGATAGATAGATAATGAAAAGACTGAGATAGATAATGAAGAGACAAAGTAGATAGATAGATAGATAGATAGATAGATAGATAGATAGATAGATAGATAGATAGATAGACTGACATAGATAGATAGATAGACAGACTAGACTAGACGAGACTGACATAGATAGATAGATAGATAGATAGATTAAAAATCATTTTCCATAAATAAAAACATTCATATTACTCCGAATACAGAATCTATAATAAATTGATAATCAAGAGAAGATATAAACACACACACGCACAAATGTCTAGTTTGCCATTAATAATAATTTTGGATACTTTTGTAATTTCTGGAGTATTTCCGAGTAGATTGTTGAAATGTTCTTTCCACTTCAGAAGTCTTTCTTCTTGGTTAGCAACTTTTAGTTTTACTCTCATGGTACTCTTCCTTACACTCACTTCATTTATTATCTTCAATGCTAATCTCTCTTCGAATTTCTGATTTTATTGATTTGGCTTTGTATGTATTCTAATTGTTCTATTCGGTATGCATTAGTTCTCTTTCGACTTTCTTGAGTTTCTGCGTGTTGGCATTTGTTGGATATCTTTTGTTAAGTAAAGATACTTTTTTCACGTTTTCTTGTTTTTTTTTTTTTTTTGTTTTTTTCTAACATGGAACTCTACACTTGGCTCTTGGTTTGGTTGGTATGCACTCGGCTGCGGCTTCTATATGGGCGGTAACAAAGTTTTCATATTTATCATTCGGAATATGTCTTCAGATATCTCCTGCAAAATTTAAAAAACGTTTCTGGCAATAGTTTATTGGTTTGTTTTAGTTTGGTTTGGTTAATGGCATATCAATCTTTGAAGGTTATTTAATGCCAAAACCATCCTTCCCGAAGAAAAAAGGCTAGACTGAAACTATACAAGAATGCCGCGTGATGTCTTGCATAAATACTAGAAGCAGCATCCCTCAAAATACCAGCTGTATGGCCAGATACCTCCTATCTCATAAACCATCCGAGTAAGACGAACAAAATATGCGAGGCACTACTGATGAAGTAAAGACGACCTGATTTGTGACGTTCTCTTTATATAAAAAAATTGAGATGGTCAAATTATTGAGGGGTAACGGTCGAGTCAAAATGACAGCAAAGTCACCAAAGTGAAGCAGTGATGAGCCAACTCAGTACTCAAATGAGTGACCGTTTAGGAAAAGCAGGAAAGTAGGCAACTTGAGGCCTCAGGCTCAGACTGAGTAAAGTATTCACCATGAACTAAAAAATGCATAAAAATGTTGAAGTTACCCCTCTCCCCGATATAGTATCGTCGTAGAAAATGGACACGGCCACACGAGTTCAAATCCTGGACGAGGCTGATTGCATTTCACATAGCACTAATACCCTTGGGAAAGGTATGAATCCAATTATTCTCCCTCCAGCAATGGGTAAATAGTAGGACAGACTGGGTTCTTCAGCCTTGGTGAGGCAACTAGTCTAGGAGAAGGGAAACTCTGAATTCAAACCTGTTAAACTCCGCTTAAAAATTGACCTTGTGTTATATCCTGCCCGAGCGGTGGGGTTGGTAAATATGGATAATGTAAAAGCTATAAGGTACTTACCATTGCAGTGAGATTCCAACGAGCATCCAGTTGGCAGACAAGGAAACTAGCCATAACTATGTGCAGTCACAGTGAGCATAATGCAAAATGGTGGATATATATCATATACATCAACATGTCTTCGGTCGTCGAAAATTCCTTGGGTCCAAATTGGCCGATGGTTTCTGTGTGGATATGGTGACAGATAAATATCCACCATTCTGCTTTATGCCCCTAGTGACAATACCTAGTTCAGTTTTCACCCACTGAGTTAGGACACACTTTCAGCTGGTCGTGTTCACTGGTACACTGATCAAGTCAGGTGTGTTTAGGCTAGGTGGTTGTAGGTTGAGGATGCCTGCAGCAGATGCCGAGGAGGCCTAGCATTCACGTTTCGCAGCAGAGACCAGAATCCTTGAGACTCAGGGGGCCGCCCCACAGGCTCTAACCCTCTCTAGAGGGGCTTGGTCTATCGCCTGGTGCCTGAGACGCCCGTTTTTAGGGGAATGCCGACGACTCTATGCATTTTTGGAATCGCTGGGCGTGTGTGGGCTACGGTCCAGCGCCTGGTTCCCACAGTAAAAAAAGGCCACGTGCCATACTCGTGCGTACCATTGTCTGTACTAATGGCTTGTTCCCTTCTCTGCAACTGGATGCTAGTTGGAACCTCACAGCATTGGTGAGTTCCTTATTGCTTTTACAACATCATGGGTATATCTTCAACGAAAAATAAGTCACTTACATTAAGTTGTCATTTTTCGTATGCTTATAAAGTGCTTAAAAATAAAGAATATATATATATATATACATGAAGTTTTTACACACACAATAATACGCAACTATAACCCACACAAACACACACACGCATACACACACTCACGAGCACACGTAAAGAATTCTACACAATCCCAACGATTTTTTACTGTATTTTTCGATTTTCGATTTATTCATTTCTTTTCGTTATCTGCCTGAAGATTGTTGTTTGTAAAAACTTCATGAAACCAAAGGTCGCAGAAAAACTTCCATGACATTAAATATATAAATCTGATATATATTTATTTATTTATTATTATATAATAGCTCTATCCTAGATATTGAGCACTCTCCAAATTATATCGCACTTGGTTCGCTACAAACCCACAAAGTGAATTAGTGATAACTAACACTGTTACAATATATATATATATATATATATATATAGTATAAGGGTTATTGTTTTTGGAAATGGTTATTGACTTAGGAATTAAACATGGTAACACGAGTTCAAATCCTGGACGAGACTTTCTGCACTTCATGTAGCGTTAATACACTTGATAAAGGTTTGCATCCAGCTATTATCCCTCCCGCTATGGACTTATAGTTGGGCATATTGGGCTCTTTAACCCTGGTATAGCAAGTGGTCTATGAGAAGGAAAACTCAATTCGAACAATTAAAAAAATAACCAAGTCTAACATCCTGCTCGTGCCAAGAGGTTACGCATATATATATATATATATATATAGTGTTTCGTTTGTAGACTGCATTGTATGTATATATATATACTGTCATCCACTGACAGACCTGTTGCGTTCTATTAGAACTCTTCAGTGTAGCTAGACAGGCTAGATTTCCGAAGCTAGGATCGAAACCTGGCTGGGTGAAACGCCAATCCAAGAATCTACCACTCAGCCACGAGGAAACCAGCACAAGCGAAGGAAATTTAAACGCTTATGTATCACAATTGTTTTTGTTTACATATATCCGCTTAACGACTACCGAGAGCGCAATTCATATGAAGAGTCTTGCATTACGCTAGAGGCAACCATTACTTCCCTCACTAGAGAGCTCAACCCTGCAGGGGTAGTGGAGCATATATATTGTCATCAACAGACAGACCTGTTGCATTCTATCAGAACTCTTCAGTGTGGCTTGACAGGCTAGATTCCCAAAGCTGGGATCGAAACCCGGTTGACTCAAATGCCAATCCAAGATTCTACCACTCAGCCACGAGGAAACCAGCGCAAGCGAAGGAAATTTAAACGCTTATGTATCACATTTGTTGACATATATCCACTCGACGGCTACCGAGAGCTCGATTCATATGAAGAGCTTGCATTATGCTAGTGGCAACCATTTACTTCCCTCACTAGAGAGCTTAACCCTACAAGGGTAGGAGAGCATGTGTTTTGTTTGTAGACTGCATTGTATATATATATATATATATATATATATATATATATATGCAATGGGAATAGTGGGGTTGTTTTTCTTAAGTTTATTTGATGAGTGTATACTAAGAGCTTTATTCTAGTGTTTAATATGAAATATTTTGGGTATTTTAGGCTTTTAAGGGAGTGTTCGATGTGCTTAAATTCTTCATCTAGCTGTTGTGGGATACATATTCTAAGTGCTCTTAGATAAAAGCCAATTATAAGACTTGTTTTGATTTTGTTGTTGTGGTGGAAGTTGTTGGTTGATTGGTTGTTTGGGTTTCATGGCATATCAACCTTTGTGGGTTATTTAATGCCAAATTCATTTATATACAAATAATCAGTTCTATTTCAAACAATTCAGTTTAGCACGAGTACCCAATTTAATTATCAAAAACATTTCTATTTCAAGCTATTCAGTTTAGTCAAACAGTTCTAATTCAGCTAATTCAGTTTAGAATAAGAATAGATTTTGTTTGCACACAGTTTAATGTCAAAACAGTTCTATATTGAACAATTCTGCTTAGTGTAAGTGCAGTTTCAATGTCAAAACAGTTCCATTTCAAACAATTCAGTTTAGCATAAATACACAATTTAATTATCAAAAACATGTCTATTTCAAGCTATTCATTTTAGCACGAGTACACAATTTAATTGTCAAAAACATTTCTATTTCAAGTTATTCAGTTTATTCAAACACTTCTAATTCAGCTAATTCAGTTGAGTATAAGTATAGATTTTGTTTGCATTTTAATGTCAAAGTAGTTCTATATTAGGGCTATGTGAAACGCTATCAGTCTCGTTCTGAATTTGAACTCGATAACCATTACACGACGATAACCATTACACCAAGAGCATATATGTATGCATGTATGTATGTATGTGTGTGTGTGTGTGTGTGTGTGTATGTGTGCCATGCAGTCTATTAACAAAACACTACAAAGAAATGAACGAAAGGTTGTATCTATCCCTTCCCTCAGAAAGGCGACAGATGAGACCCGTCAGATGACAAAAGTTGAGCAAAGATGAGCCAGTCATATATATAATGAGTAACCATTCAAGAACATTTAGTACCATAAGTAAACTAAGGCCTCTCAGCTAAACAGAGCAATGCTTATTAAATTATATATATATATATATATGTGTGTGTGTGTGTGTGTGTGTGTGTGTGTGTGTGTTGAGTGAATCACCGATATTTTTGATGTGTGAATTGCTAATCGAACCCATTCAAGGTTTATGATTTCTGGAATTCCTTTTCGACCCATTATTTCTGGTATTGAAACTGACACCCCCATAACATCCCGAAGTCATTGGTCCAAATGTTATCTCTGCTGTATTGTAAATTGAATCACGTTATACAACGGCTCACTGGTCTAGTGGGTATAGTGTTCGACAATGGTCCGGAAAACCTGGGTTCAATCTAAAGACTTTAAAATTGGTACTTGATACCTACTTGCTTAACACTTAGCAATATAAGGTACGTATCAAGGGTAAAGTGGAGCAATCCTAGGAAAGGAGTAGCGTCCTCCCCTACACTTTGGTGTTGTAGCTATTGAAAAGGGGGCCTTCTGGTCGCCCTCGACTAAAGGGAGACAACTTTACTTACACACAACTGATGAGAGCTAATAAGGTTGAAACAGCTGTTCAGTGGTTCCGTCTGTCGCGCGCAAGGGTTTGCCAGATTTTCTGGTCATGGTAATTCAATTTACAATATAATTCCTCTACTTAAAAAAAAAATGTACCATTTAATCTGCTGTTTGATTCGATTAGAAATTCGCATATCAAAAATAACACATCAATTTTTTTATCCTTTATTTTAGGCACGATTAACAATTTGCAAATCAAGAACTCAGTGATTTACCCAACAAAATCAATGTCATAAACTTGTAATATACAAACATATATATATATATTACAATTTTATGGGATTGATATATATATATATATATATGTGTGTGTGTGTGTGTGTGTGGTTTGATATGTTTATAAAAAAAGAGTGCTCAGCTCAAAATCGGTGATACAGAATATATATCTCTTGGTTAGGATAGCACAAACATACAATCAGCAGTGCTTATATATATATATATATATATATATATATATATACTGTTCTTCTTTCTGATGATTGTATATATTATTCTTTATTCAGGTGATTGTATTGGCGAGAAATTGACAGTAACCAGGCACCGTTGACTCAACTCTATCCTAACTTATATGGGTGAGTGTGTTTTGTACTTATGTCTGAAGTGATATATGCATGCAAAATATTTACATACGTATGCAAATATATATATATATATATATATATATATATATATATATATATTCACATACATTCGTGTACATATATGTGCGTCTATCCGTTTCTCTGTGTGTGTCTGCAAGTGTGTGAGAGAGCGAGAGAGAGATTGAGGGAGGAGAATTGAAAGGTAATGATTGGGGTATCTATTTTCAGTAGGTCGAAAATCACACTTCGGACGTTTCCGGTCGCGTGTGTAGACACGCTTCAGGGTGATCACATGGTGCATCCAAAACGTCACTTCCGGACGATGGGTCTGAATTTCCGTCCACCCGTAATGACAAAAAATCGCATAGATTTCATCTTTATTTCCTGCACCAGCATCGAGAAAAGGCGGGAAAATACGACAGTAGAATTTTAAGAAAGAAAGAAAGAAAGAAGGAAAGAAAAAGTGAAATAAAGTCAATAGAAAGAAAGAAAGAAAGAAAGAAAGAAAGAGTGAATTAAAGTAAGTAGAAAGAAAGAAAGAAAGAAAGAAAGAAAGAAAGAAAGAAAGAAAGAAAGAAAGAAAAAGTGAAATAAAATCAATAGAAAGAAAGAAAGAAAGAAAGAAAGAAAGAAAGATTGAATTAAAGTAAGTAGAAAGAAAGAAAGAAAGAAAGAAAGAAAGAAAGAAAGAAAGAAAGAAAGAAAAAGTTAACAATTAGTAAAAAGACTAAGAAAGAAATAAAAAATAAGAAAGAAAGGTATAAAAGAAAGAAAAAGAAAAGAATAAAGCAAAGAAAGAAAGAAAGAAAGAAAGAAAGAAAAAGAAAAGAATAAAGCAAAGAAAGAAAGAAAAAGAAAAAAGAAGAAAATCAGCAAGGACGGAAAGAAAGAAACAAAAAATACGAGGTCTAAAAAAGAAAGAATTTTTTATAACAAAGAAAAACAAAAAAGTAAGAAAAAGAAATTTTGAATAGATGAAAGAAAATATTGCAAAAAGAAATCATATAGAATATGTGAACAAAGGGAAATAAATAGAAAAGGAAGAAGGCAAAGAAAAAAGAATGGATTTGGTTTTGTTGGGTTTGATGGCACATCAACCGTTGTTGGTTATTTAATGCCAAATCCTCTTTATAAATATATATCAAACATATATGATTTAGTTTGGTTTGGTTTTAAGGCATATCAACCATTGTAGGTTATTTAATGCCAGATCCTCTTTATATATATATATATATATATATGATTTGTTTTCATTGGGTTTTATGGCATATCAACCATTGTTGGTTATTTAATGTCATATACTCTTGATATCTATATATCCAATATATAGGATTTGGTTTGGTTCGGTTTATGACATATCAACCATTGTCGGTTATTCAATGCTAATTTATATATATATATATATATATATATGTGTGTGTGTGTGTGTGTGTGTGTGTGTGTGTGTGTGTGTATTAAATATATGATTTGTAAACACATTTTGTTGATAACGTTTTTAAGCAAACCTGAGTTCATATTTTTGCACACAGTTAAATGGTTTCACTTATTTGTATTTAATATGAATAGTTTGCACACAGTTAAATGGGTTTAATTGTTGCTATTTAACACTATAAATTAAACATCAGTCATTTGTTTACACACAGTTAAATGTATAAACAGTTCAAACAATTCAGTTTAGCATGTCAACAAAGTTAAACAGTTCCAGGTATTGCTATGTATTACCATCAATTCAATTAAACAGTCATTTGTTTACATACAGTTAAATGGTCAGTTTTATTTCAAACAATTCAATTTAGCATAAGGGATTTGTTTGCACTCAATATAAATGTCAAACAGTTCTATTTGACCTATAGATAGGACGCTATCAAGTGTTACCACTCAGAACAGAGTCGACCTGGGAGCAATGTCAATGAAGGGGTACTCCACATTCCCCAAAGCTCCAACATTACTGAAGCCTCACCATCAGATTGTTTTATGTCGTATCTATGACACTCGTTGTGGTCTGGTCTTACTCCTCAGCAGAGACGCAGTCGGTTTATTGTACAGCCCCAGCCAACTGGGTTCTGAAGATCTGCTGTCACTCAGACCCTAGTATAGGCCACAAACTAATACTAGTGCGAAAAATTAGCAAGGAGTGAAATAATAATAATAATAATAATAATAATAATAATAATAATAATAATAACAGCCGATGTAGGTTATGCGGTGATAGAGACGAAACGATCAATCACATAAGCGAATGCAGCAAATTAACATAGAAAGAGTTTAAGACTAGATATGAATGTGTGGGCAAAGTGATCTACTGGGAACTGTGCAAGAAATTGAAATTTGACCGTACGAACAATGGTATATGCACAACCCAACATCTATCCAGGAAAATGAGACGCACAAACTCCTCTGGGATTTTGACATACAAAGGGATCACTTAATCTCGGCCAGACGACCAGACCTTATAATAATCAACAAAAAAAGAGAACTTGCAGAATTATGGACTTTTCTGTACAGGCTGACCATAGAGTAAAGTTGAAAGAAAGCGATAAAAAAGATAAGAACCTCGACCTTGCAACGAAATTGAAAAAAACTGTGAAACATGAAAGTGACATTGATACAAATTGTAATTGTTGCACTTACTACAGTCACCAAAGGAATGGTAAAAAGACTAGAGGATTTGGAAATAAGAAGACGAGTGAAGACAATCCACATTACAGTATTGCTGAGATCGGCCAGAATACTGAGAAGAGTCCTGGAGACTTGTGGGGACTTGTTGTCACATAGATTTGGTGATAATGGACAAAAAAAGAGAACCTACCGTATAATCGACTTTACCGTCCTAGCATACCGCATTGTGAAAATCAAAGAAAGTGAAAAGGGAAACAAATACTTGGACCTTTCTTGAGAATTAAAAAATCTATGGGACATGAAAGTAACGATGATACCAGTGGTAACTGTTGCGCTTGAAACGGTCCCAAAGGCTTGGATAGGAACGGGGAGAGTTGGGAATCAGAGAATGAATCGCGACCGTCCAAATAAGAGCATTGTTAAGATCAGTCAAAATACTGAGCAGAGTCCTGGAGACCTGAGGAAACTTGCTATCAGTCAGACTCCAGTTAAAGACCATCAGCTGTTGCCGGTGTGAGAAAACCTGCAAGGCGTAAAATAATAATTATAATTTTGGACTTTGAGATATTAAGAAATCACCCAACCCCGGCCAAAGAATAAAAAAAAAGCTTATCATGTTGTGGATTTTGCCGATCCAACAGATAGCTAAAAGCAGCGAGGATACTTTGAAGAGTCCTGGAGAACCTGAGCAGACTTGCTTCCACTCAAACTCTAGTAAAAAAAAAAAAAAATCAGTTAGAGCTAATGTAAAAAAAAAAAAAAATAATGGATTACAAACAAAAATATGGCGGGCGTTGAAGTCACAAGTCAAATTGCAACGTTAATCTGTATTTCCTTTCTTGACACTTTTTTTTCGCGCCTTTTTTATGAACCGTTTTCCGGCCATGAAACTATCATTTGTTATCAGGATGAGATATCCAATCAAACAATGATTGCTAGACGAGGTTACACTGCCAGTTGAAAATCGAATAGAATGGAATATGTTTCTGCTTTTGAGACAATTAACACACTCGCCCTACGCACAGAGAGGCACATAATCCAACACACACACACACACACACGCATATATATATATATATATATACAATATATACACACACTCACACACATATATATACACATACACATGCACACACATATATGTACACACACATATACACACACGCACATATATATATATACACACACATTTATACACATATATATACAGATACATATATATACATATGTATACACACACACACACACATATATATATATATATATATATATAAGGATTTTTATTGTTTTTTGCTGAAGGAGATATATGTATGTGTGTGAGACTAGCAAAAGTTGATTATGAGATGAATGCAACAGTTTGTTTTTGTTGATGTTTGTTTATGTTTTTTCGGTGGGGGACGGAATTTTTTTTTTTTTTGCTTTGTTTTCATTTTGTTTTGGCTTATGTTTTTTGTTTTGTCTTTTTCACGTTTTCTTTTTTTTTTTTCTTTTTACTTTTTTACTTTTTCTTTCGTTTTTTTTTTCTTTTTACTTTTTTTTTTCGTGAAGGGGCATTCAATTTTAGTTGGTTGGTTGGTTGGTTGGTTGTGTAAAAGCGTAGGTTGACTAAAAGGTTATCACTAGATCTCCGGTGCATCTTCTAAAAACCTCTAGTAAAAATGTTGGTGTAATGGTTATCGTCGTAGGAAATGGACAGGGCGACACGAGCTCAAATCCCGGACGAGACTGATTGCATTTCACGTAGCACTAATACCCTTGGGAAAGGTATGAATCCAATTATTCTCCCTCCAGCTATGGGTAAATACTAGGGCAGACTGGGTTCTTCAGCCTTGCTGAGGCAACTAGTCTAGGAGAAGGAAAACTCTGAATTCAAACCTGTTAAACTCCGCTTAAAAATTGACCTTGTGTCATGTCCTGCCTGAAACTCTAATTATTTCCTAAAGATTATTATTATTAATTACCTGAAGCCATATAACCGTGTGCAAATTATTTGTATTAAGAATAGTTACTTGAAGCTTTAATTATTTCCTAAGGATTATTATTATTAATTACTCGAACCCATATAACTGTGTGTAAATTATTTATATTAAGAATAGTTACTTGTAGTTCTAATTATTTCCTAAGGATTATTATTGTCAATTACTTGAAACCATATAATTGTGTGCCAATTATTTTTAAGAATAGTTACTTAAAGCTGTTATTGTTTACAAAGGATTATTTTTATAATTAGTTACTTGAAAACATATAACTGTGTGCAAATTATTTGTATTAAGAAGAGATATTTGAAGCATTAATTGTTTACTATGGATTATTTTTATTAGTTACTGGAAACCATATAACTGTGTGCAAACAAATAACTCTTTTTAAACAAAAATTAATTACTTGAAACCATATAATTATTAGTATTCGATAGGAATATTTAAAACCATACAAGCGTCTGCAAATTATTTGTATTTGGTAGGATTTATTAATGTTCTATTACCGTATAACCAGACCATTGGCCTAACTAGAAGAATGTTCGCCAGTGGTCTAGGTCGAGTCATACCAAGAATTCAAAAAATGGTACTTGATGCCGCCTTGCTTAATACTCAGCATCATAAGGTAAGGATCAAAGGTAAAGTGGAGCAATCCCTTACACCTCAGTGTAGTAGCTATTGAAAAGTGACCTTTTGGGTCAACCTCGACAAAAGGGAGACAACTTTACTTACTTATAACTGTATACAAAACTCTCTTAAGGAACAACATAAAAAACTGAAATATGAACGTACAATGAGCGTGATTCCGTAACATCACAGCATTAAATAACCTGAGAAGAGTTGACACGCCGATAAACTGAATACAGTCCAACCACTTAGATTGAAAGCGTTTAAGCATCCTTAACATGAGACAGAAAACCCAAAATTTATTTCGCCTAGTCGCCTGAGGTTGGGGTAGAGGCCGATTGCATCCCTGCAGAGGAATAGAAAGGCTTCAGTCTTGGAATTTTGGGGAATATGGAGTACAGATTCATTACAATTTCTCCCAGGTCCACTCTGATCCTGAGCGCTTGTCTCGATTATTTTTCCATTTATGAGTCAAATAGAAATTTTCCAACACATCTATTTGAATTATAGATGAAATCCAAACTGGAACTACTACTCCGGGTCAGTGGACCTGGTAGTAATATCAATATAAATGATATCAATTTCTATGATATCAAGTATTCCTATCCAATACAAATAATTTTCCAACAAATTTATTTGACACATAAATAGGACCCTACTATACCGTGTAAGGGTGAACCCGGGAGTAATGGCAATGAAGGGGTACTGCACACTGCCCAAATCTCCCGAACAAGAACTGCACCATCACAGATGTTGATATGCCGTTAAACAAAACTCAAACCAAACCAAACTGCACCATCAGATGCAGTTTTGTGTCAAATCCAAGACATCCAGTTGATGCAACGGTTATCCGAATTCAAATCCCGAATGAAGCGATTTGAAAAGGCATGAAACAAAGTTGTTCGCGTTGACTACTTGCGTTTTACTTAGCACCAAAGCGATTGGAAAAGACACGAAAACAACTTTTCTTCCCCCAGTTACGGGTAAATTGTAAGATAGATAGGGCTCTTTAGTCTGGGTAAGGCAACCAGTCTAGGAGAATGAATATTCTCGAGATTCTAGAAATAGCTGTGCACCAATTAGAAATTACCCACTATCACATCCTATTATTTTTATTTTAATAATTTTTCAAACTTGTAAATCAATCAGCCAGTTTGTAGAGTATATATAGTTTTCAGTATACGAGAATCACTCAATAAATTGTTTATATACGTGGTGCCTTCAATAAATTTCCAGACTTTTTTGTGTAGGCATTTAAAATTGTCGTAGACTCTTGAAAATTCAGTATATTATTACTATACATCTTATGAGATGACTGACCAATTTTTATGATTTCAGGTTCAAATGAACAACTACAGTAGCAATTGGAATACACCCTACTAAAGCCTGATAGTCACAACTGGTGAATTTAAAAAATTCAATCTGGACGTGAGGAAGAGCGATATGCAATAAAATTGTCCTTTAAACTTGGAAAAAGTGCCAAAGAAAAGTATGGAATGCTTCAGACTGCTTTTCAACCATGTTGCATGAATCGAGCATCAGTTTTTGAGTGGCATAAGAGATTCAAGGAAGGCACAGAGTCTATGAGGGATGATGAGAGGTGTGGGAGGAGTAAGGAAGTCAATACACTAGAGTTGATTGGCCAAAGGGTTAGAGTTATGGTTACTATGTTGAGGTTTTAAGGGAGTTCAGGAAGAGATTCCTTGGGAAGAGGCCAGCACTCTTCAAATCGGGCCAGTGGCATTTCCAGCAGGACAATGCACCAGTCTACAACTCCATCCTTGTCACAGACTATTTGACCAAGATGGGCATCAAGACATTTCCTCACCTTCCCTATAGTCCAGACCTTGCTCCCTGTGAGTTTTGGTTATTCCCTCAGCTCACAGGCTGTCGTTATGACACAATTGAGGAGATGAAAGAGGCTGTGACGAAGGTTATTGACAATCTCACACAAGAGGACTTCCATGGGGCATTCGAGAAGTTGTTGGAACGGTACAACAAGTGCATTGCAGCTGGAGGAGATTACTTCGAAGGGGAGTAGAGTTTTATATTTGTACTATCAATAAAAGGGCCCATACGAAAAAAGTCTGTAAACTTATTTAATGATCCTCGTATATATGCGCGGCACTGCTGGAGAAGTATGGACGAACTCATAAGCGACGTTCTCCAATGGACCTCTCCTCTATACACGGATTTGCAAGTGTTAGACGACCAACTAGAACTTGTCAAAAATATCTCTGTGCAGACACAGGATGTAGTCTAGAAGACCTGCCGGAAGCAATGGATGATAGAGAAGAATGACGAGAGAGGGTTAGGGAAATTCGTGTTTGAAGCCCGTCATGATGATGACTATGATATACATCACTATTCTTCTTTCAGTTATGGGTAAATAGTAGTACATACTGAGCGCTTTAAACCTGATATTAGGGTTAGGGTGCTTTGTTTAAAGGCATATCAACCTTCGTGGGTTATTTAATTCTAGAAGAACAGCAGCAATGCTATTTAACCCATAGCTTGGAGGATAAAGGGGTTCATACCTTTCCCAAGGGTAATTATCTAAAAGTGAACGTAATAGTGCAACTGGAGTTCGAACTCGCTTACTACGATTCCGCAGTCCTGGATTTTAACCATTACGCCACGAGGACACCCCGAAACTTGGTATGGTAACCGATCTCGAAGGAAAACTCTGAATTAAAATTGCTGTGTGCCTCTAAAAATTGACCTTGTGCCCCATCCTACCCTTAACTAAGAGGCTGGATACATACATACCCAAAACGCCACTCTTTAGATGGAGCGGGTCTTAACCCTCAACTGGGGAGATAGCCAGTGTATTCTGAGCCCTAACGATCGAGGAGTCAGGGAAATATACAGATTTAAACTTCAGCTTTTTAACTTCCAGTCCAACACTTTAATGACTTAGACGACATATTACACGTGTTTCTATTTACCTAACATGAGTTGACCATTATTACTGTCTCAGCGTCGGGGACTGAACCTCTCAGTCGTTTTGCCCATTGGTTTGTTTCCTAAGCTTTATCCCATAAATGCTGTTTTCCCCTAAAGGTTATTACTTTAGATAACACTCGCCCCATGGTGACACCTGCTTCCGAAAATTCGTATTGCAATGAAACAAGACTCTAATCAAACTTTACTTAAATAGCATTGTGAAGCTTGCTCGTTATATGTAATTAAATGTTTGACGCGAGCAGCGAGAAAAAAGAATTAAGCTCTAATTAAAATTGTTTATTTTTGAGATTTTAATAGTTTTTCGAAACTGTAAATCAGTCTGCCAGTTTGTGGAGTATAATTTTCTAAATCATACCTATTTTCAATATACGAGAGTCATTCAATGAACTGTACATATATATATATATATATATATATATATATATATATATATATATATATATATTACCATCCTGTTATGCGTATTTCGTATTTTTTGATTTTATCAAAAACACATAACAGGATGGAAATATATATTTATATATATATATATATATATATATATATAGTCATCCACAGACAGATCTGTTTCGTTCTATCAGAACTCATCAGTGTGGCTAGACATACTAGCTTCCCGTAGCTGGGATTGAAACCCGGTTGACTCAAACGCCAATATATATATATATATATATATATATATATATATATATATATTATCTAAATGGGTTTAGTCAAGTACCGTGGATTGTTTCTTTTTTTAAATTTTCAAGTGAAGACATTCAAGTCTTCTCATAAGTCTTCTTACGTCTGAGTCAAGTTGGTAAAGAAAGAACTTTATATTCGTCCAAGCGCTTTCGACCATTTCGCTGGTCATCTTCAGGGGTCGTGTTAGATCGTTTGTTGCAGTGAGTTTTATATATAGTCGGAGTGGCTTTTTTGTTTAAATAGATTATAGATGGGGTTGGTTCATTCTGTAAGGATAGGTAGTTAGTAGGGTTATTTCTTTACCAACTTGACCCAGAAGTAAAAATACTAGTGAGAAGACTTGAACGTCTTCACTTGAAGATTTTAACAAAGAAACAACCGGTTATTTTCAAACAAACCTGTTTTGATAATGATTTGATGCCAAAGTGTATATATATATACATATATATATCCAATATTCACACTCAAGCTAAGAATAAATTGTAGAACAGAAAGGGCTCTTCAGCCTTGACATAGCAATCGATCTAGAAGGATAACACTGAATTTAAACTTATTACACTTCGATTTAAAAAATTGACCTTATCTCGCATCCAGCTGGTATAGAGGGCTTGTTGTATATATATATATATATATACGTATATTAGTAAGTTTGCCAACCGTTGTCGAGGGTTATCCAAAGACTCCCTTTTCAATAGCTACTACACCAAAGTGTAGAGGAGGGCGCTACTTCTTTCCTTCGATTGCTCCACTTACCCTTGATCCGTACCTTATAATGCTGAGTGTTTAGCAAGGAGGAATTAAGTACCGTTTTTTGAGTCTTAACCTGGGACGGGACCCTGGTCTCCCGAACCATTGGTGAACACTCAAACCTCTATACCAATGAACTGATATATATATATATATATATATATATATATATATATATGTGTGTGTGTGTGTGTGTGTGTGTGTTTGTGTGTGTGTGTGTATATATATATATATATGGGCGGATCATTCAATAAGCATGTTGAATTTTTGGAAAAAGGAAAAGTTAATTTTTTCTTTTAGAATTTTTTTCCATAGCTGTAAACTCTGTATTGTTTGGAATTTATTCAAAGCAAAAATTATTTTAATCTCACAAAAATATTTGTTTTGAGCCTATTCAAAATGGCGGCAAATAAACTTCAAGCTTGAACAGAGATCTGTCATCAAATCTTTGGTGCGTGAAAAATGTAAACCATGAGAAATTTACAGAAGAATGCACGATGTTTACGAAGAAGTGTTGTATAGCCATGAACAACTATACATACACATATACATATGCATGCAGAATTATAAGGATGACACAATGAAGACGAGCGACACAGTTCTTTAGAAAATACACCTCTCACTTTATTTAAAAGGGTTCGGAAGGGTTACCAAAAGTTTTACTGTGTGAGAGGTGAGTTGGAGGCTGAACAGAACAGCAACATATTGACATCCATTCTTATGGCCATAACAGCGTTTTTTCCCGTTCTCCTGGTCTGCTCAACCGGGGGCCTGGGGGCCCAGCCTCTCTGGGACATGTTCTTCATTCCTGCATCTTCTCTCCAACTGGTCTGATCTCCAACTGATTGAACTTCTTGTGCACCGAGTTATATAATTGTTCGTCGCCCACCTTCTTCTTGTGGGCGTCACAAATTGCACTCAATTTAAACCGTCCGCGGTCAAGGTTATATCCTGATATTCCTCGACCGGATGCACCTGTTATTTACACAGGTGCATTTCCTATTTTGACATCTTGGCCGGGGTCAATATGTTACAGAAGCACATTTTAGTCAGTTAAGAAGGTCATGCTGACAGTGTTATGGAACATAAAAACCAATTATAACTGATTTCTTTGAAAAAAGTGTCAGTAAATAATGTTTCCTATTCCCAATCGCTAACGCAAACTTCACCTGATTTATTGAATGATGCTCGTATATTTCTATATATATATATATATGTGTGTGTGTGTGTGTGTGCAAACAACCCCTGATGATGGTCTAGGAAAGGTCCGAACGCGCTTGGGACAATTTCGGTAAATTCATCGACAAACGCCAACCTAAAGCCAAAACACTTGTCAGGAAACTGGAAAGGATCTTGATAAAATTATATAGACAAAATGTGCCCTTATTATTTAATCAAACATGCTTAAATGAAAGACTGCTTCCCAACTAGATAGATAGATAGATAATATCCAGTGAGCGTCCAAAGACAGTGGGCGAGGATTATTCGCGTATAGAATATATGAGGAATTTCATATAAATCAATGGGAGTGCTTGATGTATGGCTATTGTTATATATTTTTTCAATCCAGGTTTATATAACAAAACTCACATACAGAGCGTATATAGTGCAATTAAAAGGAAACTCAAACCTGGTTAAATTGTCATAATAATTTATTTCGGTAGAGGATATCATTATACTCTCCGTCTCATCAGATGACTTTCCATGTTAGATTGAATTGTATGGGGGAAAAAAGAAAGAAAAACCTATATAAATTTTTAATTTTTCCTTATATTTCTAACACTTCATTGTTTTGGATTTCTTGATTTTTCGAACACTTTATTGTTTTGACCCCTTTACTCTCGGCCGAGAATTTACAATTTATATAGGTTTTTCTTTTTTTCTTTTTTTTCCGTATACATATACGTAAACCGTTTTTCAACCTCAATTTAAACATGTACAGTCATCTGAAGAGACGGAGAGTAAAACGATATTCTCTGCCGAAATAAATTTATAAGGACAATTTAACCAGGTTAGAGTTTCCTTCTAATTGCACTATATATATATATGGGGGGGACATTTTGAAAGTAAAACCCCCAATGAAAAGATACTATCCTCTCGTTGATCAAATAACCAGAGAGAAATGATTGGAAGTGATAATATAGAAAATAATAATGTAATCTATTAGAATCCAGCAAAAATCCTCTAAATTTTGCCAACTATATAATAGTGACAACAGTCTATTCTGCAAACACCTCAAATCAATGAATTCCTTCACTTTTATCGCAACTAAAAAGACTTTTAAATCTTACCACGAATTAAACTGCTGCAGCAGAAAAGTAATTTGATCATTGGACTGCACATCCTTCCAAAAACTACACGATGAAAAGTCAGAAAGGTTATTTTACTTTCGACTAAATAACTGGAGACACAGGTTCAAAAACAAACGAATACTTGTCGGACAACATTTCTGCTCAAACTAAGACGCACAAGTTGGTTGGTTCGTTGTGTTTTACGGTATATCAACCTTTCTAGGTTATTCAGTGCCAAACCCTTTTTATACATTTACATTGAATTTATAAATTTTGTAAACGATTAATTTGTAGGTAACAATTTATTTGCATCCAGTTGAATTGTTTCAAGTATTGCAATTAAAAATTAGGTTGAGTGGTTGTATTTTATCGCATATCAACCCTTGTGAATCATTTAATGCCAAATCCAGTTTATACACACACACACACACACACACATATATATAGAGAGAGAGATAGAGAGAGATCCAACCCATTCATATGATAATGATTTATTCCTGAGACAAGCACAATGGTGATCATTTGGAACACGTCCTATAAAAATGCTTCCTTTACGCTAGAGAATCAAATCAATGTTTTTTTTAATAGTTATTATATAAGCTTCCAGGACATGCAATCTTTTTTTAGTTTCTTGTCCCAGTAATAGATCATTATCATATTCATGAGTTGCATCTATTTTGAGACAGTTTTCAAAGATTTTGTCTCCAAATAAGTAGTGACGCAAAATATTTTTGTCCAAGCCATTGGGATCGAGGATTAATAGTTATAATAATATACTATTTTCAAAACTGAATCGAAAAAGAAGACAACATTATTGTTAGTTGAGTTATTAGCAGTCAAACGAGTCCTATGTATATTAAGACACCCTCTCTCTCTCTCTCTATATATATATATATATATATATATATATATTACAATTTGATGGAGACTCAAACTCGGTTAAGTCATCATGATAAATTTATTTCGGCGGAGTATATTACGATACTCTCTATCTCGACAGATGACTTTTTACTTCCTCATATATATTCTATGTAAAGAATAATCCACACTTACTGTCTTTGGACACTGATTGGATATTTTAAATATATATATTTATATATATTATTTAGTATCACATCCAGGATATTCGTTGGGTGGGGTCTTTCCCCTTTGCAGAGAAGTAGTCGGTATATCCTATAGCTCCAGCCGACTGGGTAACTCTTCCAAAAGAGAAATAGAGATTGCATTTAAAGATTTCTTGACATCAAAACCTTCAGAGTTTTCGCTTAAAGGCATAAATAACCTTGTTAATTGTAGGCAAACATACATAGATGTTATGGGATCATTTTGATCGATTAAAGCACGGTTTTAATTTATTAATTCAGGAATAAAAATTTATTCTAAAATCAGACGCTACTTTCCGAACTACCGTGTATATATATATATATATATATATATATATATATATATAAAGTACAATTTGATGGAGACTCAATCTCGGTTAAGTCGTCATAATAAATTTATTCCGGCGGAAAATATTAAGATACTCTCCATCTCGACAGATGACTTTTTACTTCCTCATATATATTCTATGTAAAGAATAATCCACACTTACTGTCTTTGGACACTGATTGGATATTTTAAATATATATATATATATATATATATATATATATATATATATATATATATATATATATATGTAATTCAGTTTTTGGTTACGGAAGTAATGTAATTATGGTGTTGAGCAAAGACTTTCAATGCTGTAGAGATTTGATAATACATAATATCTAATGATATTGTTTTTTTTTTTTGTTTTTTGTTTTTTTTTGTTCAGCGTGCGACTAGAAAGAATAAAATACTATTATGTCTGCTTTTGTAGAAAACTGACTTGAAAAAACGATTTGTAGAGGCGTTCTTATTTGTGACCGTTACTTCATTTACATTAATATCTGGTTGGCTGGTTAGTTTAGTTTAGTTTGTTGGGTTTTATGGCATATCAACCTTTGTCGGTTATTTAACGCCAAATCCATTTTTATGTAAATAACCAGTTCCAATTCAAACAATTCAGTTTAAAAAGAGTACACAGTTTAATTGTCAAAAACATTTCTATTTCAAACTATTCAAGCAGTTATATGTAACAATTCAGTTTGGTGAAAGTACATTTTCAGTGACAAAAACAGTTTAATTTCAAATAATTCAGTTTAGCATAAGCACGCAGTTTAAATGTAAATACAGTTTGATTGTGAAAAACATTTCAATTTCGAGCTATTCAGTTTAGTATAAGGAGAGATTTTGTTTACATACAGTTACATGTTAAAACAGTAACATATCAAACAATTCAATTTAATGTAAATACAGTTTTAATGTCAAAAACAGTTCTATTTCAGATAATTCAGTTTAGATGACTATTTACATGCTTCTCTCTAGTCGCAAAGTAGCAAATGTGGAGTTACAGTTTCTTTTTCAGACGATAAAATAAAGGAATTAAGAAACAAAAAATAAAAAAATAAAAACTAGAAAATGAATAGCCATGCATTGAGCACTCTCATAGATTTATATGATTTTCCTCATATATTCTATCTAAAGAATAATCCACACCCACTGTCTTTGGACACTGACGGGATATTTTAAATATATATATATATATATATATATATATATATATATATATATATATATATGAAAAGTTTGTAGGTAACAATTTTAAAAGGAACCAGAACACATTTGTATGTACATAGTTAAATGGTTTCAAATACGACTATCGAACACAGAAAGTTTTATTTGCACACAGTTAAATAGTTTCAATGATTGCTGTTCCTATTTACCCGACCCCTCCGCTCGGGCAGGATGTGACACAAGGTCAATTTTTTAAGCGGAGTTTAAGAGGTTTGAATTCAGAGTTTTCCTTCTCCTAGACTAGTTGCCTCACCAAGGCTGAAGAACCTAGTCTACCCTACTATTTATCCATAGCTGGAGGGAGAATAATGATTGCTGTTTGATATTCGTGATTCTATTTGTTTGCGCAAAGTTAAATGGCTTTAAGTATTGCTATCCTTATTTATCAACCCCTCCGCTCGGACAAGATATGACACAAGGTCAAATTTCAAGCCGAGTTTAACAGGTTTGAATTCAGAGTTTTTCTTCTCCTAGATTAGTTGCCTAACCGAGGCTGAAGAACACAGTCTGCCCTACTATTTACCCATAGCTGGGGGGAGAATAATTGGATTCATACCTTTCCCAAGGGTATTAGTGCTATGTTAAATGCAATCGGTCCAGGATTTGAACTAGTGTCGTCGTGTCCACTTCCTACGACGATAACCATTACACCAGAGCACCTCCAAGTATTGCTATCAAACACTAATAATTCAACTAAATATCAATTAACTGTTTGCACACAATTAAATGGTTCCTAGTATAGGTAATGATTAAATATTTCAATTTGACCCATTTACAAGGATCTTTAAAAGTACTACCACTTCGGGTCAGAGTAGACTTGTAAGTAATGTTAATGAATGGGAACTCCACATTCACGAAAGCTCTGGGAACGGAGCCTCACCATCAGATACAGTTTAGTGTCATATCTAGGACACGTGTTGGTGAGGTGGGGGGGTTACCCCTCTCCGGAGATGCAGTCGGTGTATTCTACAGCCATAACCGACTGATGCAAAGAATTGAAAAGAAAAATGCATTGAAGTATATTACTGCGATAATAGAAACACAGGAAGATGAATGGATAAAACGTCTCTTTTTCTCATGAGGTACGAGGATCATTAAATAAGTTTCCGCTTTTTTTGTATGGGCACTTTTATTGATAGTACACACATGAAACTCTAATCCCCTTCGAAGTAATCTCCTCCGGCTGCAATGCACTTGTGTTATGTTTTGACCTTTTGACCCGGCCAAAAATGCCATTCAAGGTGATGCACCGGAAGGAGGTGACACATTCTAATGGCAATTATGAGAGGAAATCGCGTGGGCGGAAATTGGCTGATGAAATAGAACGAGCTAAAAAAATTCCCATGGTACGTTACAGAGTGATGCACCAGAAGAGAGTGACCTCTGAACTGCGTGACAGTTATTTCCGCTTGATGACGATTAAACATTCGATTTCAAAGATCGAGTGGGCGTCGAACGATTATATAACTCAGTTGAGTTCGACGAGCTAGCTAAATTGAGTTCCGGTTCCAGGGGTCAAAATATCACAGTTTATGTTCGGTCTCCTGCTCCCTCTCACAGTAAAACCCCACACAACCCTTTCGAACCCTTGCAATAAAGTGAGAGGTAAATATTTTGATAAAGAAGTCTTCCTGCGTCTTTATCATTATCCTTGCATCTGTCATTATCATTGTGTCGTTATGATGCCGTAGATGAGTATACAACACTTGTTGTACCGTTCCAACAACTTCTCGAAGGCCTCATGGAAGTCCTCTTCTCTGAACGTGTCAATGAGTTTCGTCACAGCCTCTTTCATCTCCTAAATTATCTCATAACGACAGCCTCTGAGCTTAGGAAATAACCAAAAGTCACAGGGAGCAAGGTCTCGACTATAGGGAGGATGAGGAACTGTCTTGATGCCCATCTTGGTCAAATAGTCAGTGACAAGGATGGAGTTGTAGACTGGTGCATTGTCCTGCTAGAAATGCCACTGAGCCGATTTGAAGAGTGCTGACCTCTTCCGCCGGAATCTCTTCCTGAACTCCCTTAAAACTTCAACATAGTATTCCTTGTTGACTGTCTGTCCAGTGGGAACCCAGTGCATGTAGATCATGCCAGTGCTGCCAAAAAAAGGGATCATCAAAAGTTTGTCGGTGGATTTGCTCTGTTTGGACTTCTTGGGTCTGGGAGAGCCAGAATGCTTCCACTGGGAACTCTGTCTCTTGATCTCTTGGTCATAGCAGTAGATCCAGCTTTCATTTTTCCAAGTTTAAAACACAATTTTATTGCATATCGTTCTTCTAAAGTCCTGATTGCATTTTTGAAATTCACCAGCTGTGACAATCAAACTTTAGTAGGGTGTATTCCAATTGCTGCTGTAGCTGTTCATTTGAACCTGAAATCATAAAAATTGGTCAGTCATCTCATAAGATGTATAGCAATAACAGACTGAATTTAACATGACAATTTTAAATGCCAGTCCAAAAAAACTCTGGAAGCATTGAATACACTAGGTATATCTTATAACTCATAATTTACATCTCTCGCTCTCTCTCTCTCTCTCTATATATATATATATATATATATTTATTTATTTATGAATAAATATATATATATTAGAATAGCTTTAAGTAGAGCATAAATTGTGGGTTCAAAAAAGTGCCCTTTTTTTGGTCACGTCTCGTCAGAGAAACTTCGTGACAGCAAGCAGTAAAAGCTATGCTAAAGTTATTCTAAAATTCGGTACGTACCATAGGACATATATATATATATACTGTCATCAACAGACAGACTGTTTCTTTGTATCGCAACTCTTCAGTGTGGCTAGACACGTAGGACGCTTGAAGCTCTATTCCAGGTCGACTCATACCAAAGACTCCAAAAATGGTACTTGGTGCCGCCTTGCTTAACACTCATCATTATAAGATATGGATCAAGGATAAAGTGGATCAATCCAGGAAAAAGAGTAGCACCCTTCCCTACACCTTTGCGTTGCAGCTGTTGAAAAGGGAGTCTTCGGGTCACCCTCGACTATGGTTGCCAACTTACTTTATATATATATATATATATATATATATATATATATATATATATATATATATTCTATGGTACAAAACGCTGAAAACGTTCTAACCGACAACTTTAAAACAAAACGCTACAAATAATTAAAACAGTAAAAACTCAAACTGTCAATGCAAAACTACACTTCTCCTGATGACGACCGAAATTCTGGTCGAAAGCCCTTGAGCAGAAGATATAGGACGGTTCCTTTACTACCTGGATCCTGACACAAGAAAAATAACAAGGAGACTAGAAAAAATAAATTAAAATTAATAAACAGTATTCCATCATCTTTAACAAAACTTGCTTGAATAACTTGCCGCTTAAATATACGCTTATATATATGTGTGTGTGTGTGTGTGTGTGTGTGTGTGTGTGTGGATCTATTCCCTTTCTTCCTTCCTCTTTATTTTCTTTTTCTTCTTTCTTTCAGTCGATTTCATTGAAGGATCACCACAGTACATATTCTTTC
>CAUZXS010000079.1:0-22500 GCA_963585895.1 Sepioteuthis lessoniana | reverse complement strand
CAATTTTAGGGTTGTACGTATTTATATCGAATATAAATAATTCTTACACTATTATATGCAACCCAGTCGACTGGGGCTGTAGAATATACCGACTGTATCTCTGCAGGGGTGTAAGACCCACCCAAACGAATGTCCTGTATATGACATTAATCAGTCTGGTGGTGAGCCTGCGGTAATGCTGGAGCTTTGCGGGATGCCGGATATCGTTTCATTGCCATCGCTCCCACATCTACTCTGGCCGGGAGTAACAACACCTGATATGGAACTGTTTGATCATTTAACTGTGTATAAGGGCACCTCAGGTGGTGTAATGGTTAGCATGTTAGACTGGCAAACCTACGCGAGTGAGTGCGATTCTCATTGGGTGCCCTATTCATGCGGCCTTGTGCTACATCTAAGCATCAGGCTGGGAGTAACAACACTTGATATGGTCCTATCTATGAGTCAAATAGCACTGTGTGCCATTTAAACTGAGTGCAAACAAATTATTTATGCTAAAATGAATTGTTTGAAATAGAATTGTTTGATTATTTAACTGTATATAAACAAATGACTAATGTTTAAATGAATTGTTAGTTATACATAGCAATACTTGGAACCATTTAACTTTGTTGACTTGTGCTAAATCGAATAGTTAGAAATAGAACTGTTTGATCATTTAACTGTGTATATCTACAAAATGTGTTTACAATCATATATTTGATATATGTGTAAAAACAAAATTTGGCATTAAATAACCAACAATGGCTGATATGGCATAAAACGAAACAAAACCAAGCCAAACAATTAATTGGTATCAATTAGCTTTAATAAATAATTTTTACTTCAAATAACTATTTTTAAATAGATAATTCACACACAATAATATGGTATCAAGTATTTCTATTAAATATGAATAATTTTTAAAGAGATATATTTGACCAGTTGATTGTACCCTAACAGGAACTACCACTCTGAATCAGAGTCGACATAGGAGTAATGGCAATGAATAGATACTCTATACTTCCAAAATTTCCAGAACTGGAACTTCGCCAGCGGAGGCAGTTTAATGCCATACCCAGGACACACTTTTATTTTTATTTTTTTCTAAATTGTTTGCTTTTGGTGTGTCCCACCACTTTGCAGAAAATTCAGTCAGTTTATTTTAGACTTCACCAACCGGGTTTCATAACTAATACTGATAATTTATGCAAAATTATACAGCTTGAATAACTATTCTTATTTTGTTGGCACACAGTTAAAACGTTTCAAGTATTCCTAGCTAACACCAATAATTTGCAAGAAATTATATGGTTTCAATTAGCTGATAATAATCCTTAGTAAAAAATCATATCTTCAAGTAACTATTCTTGATACAAATAATTTGCTTACATTAAAAGGGTTTCAAATACTTAATAATAATAATCCTTAGTAAACAATTAGAGCTTCAAGTAACTATTCTTAATACAAATAATTTGCACACGGTTATATGGTTTCAAGTAACTAATAATAATAATCCTTAATAAACAATTAGAGCTTCAAGTAACTATTCTTAATACAAATAATTTGCACACGGTTATATGATTTCAAGAAACTAATAATAATAATCCTTAGTGAACAATTAGAGCTTCAAGTAACTATTCTTAATACAAATAATTTGCACACAGTTATATGGTTTCAAGTAACTAATAATAATAATCCTGAGTAAACAATTAGAGCTTCAAGTAACTATTCTTAATACAAATAATTTGCATACAGTAAAAGAGTTTCGAGTATTTCTAACATTAATAATTTTTTGTCTAAATTTCTGAGATGAAGCTTGATAATTTTTATCACTTGATAATTCTTTATAACAATGAAGTCGAATCCAACAGTCCGAATACTTTACGTGATAAAATTAACAATTCTATAAAATAATATTCATTTGTCTGCAAAACGTTATATCTAACGATTTTTATAAGAAACATCCAACAAAACAGCAGTTGTAAGGCTTCTTGCCTCCCATCTTACAAGCCATACAAGTAAGACGAACAAGACATACTGGACACGACTGGAGAAGTAAGCACGAAATCAAAAGCGTCTCCTACACAATTTGGGCCGTCCAGCAAGGTCTTGCATACATCAGCTCTATGCAGACTCTGGATGCAATCTACAAGCCCTCCCAAGAGCAATGGATGATAGGGATTGATGGCAGGAGAGAGACAAGGAAATCCATGCTGTTAGCTCGAATTGATGATGATGATGATGATGATGATTAATAATCTTCAAACAAATCTATTTAACCCATAAAAGTGACCCAAACCGATACCACAACAGCAGGTCAGAGTGGACCTGGGAGTAATGGCAATGCAGGGAACTCAGTGTTCCACAGAGCTACCGAATTCACCACTAGATAGCAGTTTATTGTCATACCTAGGGCGCCTCTTTTTTGGGAGAATCAGAGTTATTTTACCTTGAAACAAACATCCTGTTTTTTTCAAATTTCTTGTACTAACCATCAAAAAGTGGGTGATTGTTCTGAACTGGCGGAGCACAACAATTAAAGAAATCGATTTGCTTAATTCAAACACACAAAAATGTCTTCTCAACAGCTATAGTTTTTGACACCCTGAATGAAAATGGAACCCCTGGTATTACTGAAAACCTTAATAATAAACTTTAAGTATGTATTTAACTGATCCCTCTGTCATGAGCTGGTTTGGTTTTAATTCAGGGTTTTCCTTCTCCTAGACTAGTTGCCACACCAAGGTAAAAGTGCCCAGTCTGCCCATAACTGGAGGAAAGAATAGGTTACTTCAGTTTGTAGCTTTGTTCGTTTTCACTGGTAGAGATATATTTCGTAAGGGTCAGACTGCAATCCTTTTAAGTATGGCTTTAGCGTTAAATAACCCCCGAAAATTGTTATACCATTAATTAAAGAAACGAAACTTTTGTAAAAAAAGATAATGATACATATTGGCTCCATTTCTTGTTCTGATCTCCAGTTCTCCCTGGTCTCTTTGCCAGGGCTTTGGAGATCACTCCAGGTTCGCCATCTACAATCGGTATCACAGTCACCTTCAAGTTCTTCAGCTTTTTCAGTTCTTTAACAAGATCGAGGAATTTGTCGAGGTTTTTTTTTTTTTTTTTTTTTTTTTTTGCTTTCTTTATTATTATTAATTTACTTCTTGTCTCTTCAGATCTCCTGGATTCTTCTAAGTATTCTAGTTGATTTTAACAGTGTTGTGTTCGGGATGGTCTCGAATTTTCCTCTAGTCTCTAATTCTACCAGTTTCTTTTCCAGAAATTTTGAACCCTTCCATGTGCTCCAACTAGAATTGGTATCAACGTCACCCTCATGTCGCACTGCTTTTTCATATGTTTGGCAACGTCTTCGGAGAGACATTTTTGGACTCCTTCCGACAGAATCTCTCACCGCATCCACATTGTCAGGAAATCTTGCTGATCTTGGATTTTATGCCTTCTTGTTGGGGTTGTTTACTGAACCTGAGGCTTGAAATTTGTGCATCCAACGATAAATTTGGTTTTTCTGGGGATGATTGTTAAGTTAAAATTCCTACAAAAATTTGCGTGCCCAGTTTTGAATGATTTTGTCTCCAAATAAGTAGTGACGCAAAATATTTTTTCCTCTTTTGTCCAAGGCATTGTGATCAAGGATTAATAGTTGTTGTAGTATACTATTTTCAAAACTGAAACAAGAAAAACACAACATTATTATTTGTAGAGTTATTGGCAGTCACATGGGGACTATGTATATTGAGACACCTTGTATATGTACATGTACTAAGTGAGCAGAAATAATTGGGCATTCACATGGGTCCCATGTATATTGAGACACTCTGTACCTATCCGTTGATATTCCGTCTGTTAATCTTCTCAGTCGTTTCATATTTATGAAAGGAATCCCAGTGGGGTTGTGGCTAACATTCTTGACAACGATATCATAGTAAGCGAGTTCGAACTCCAGTCGCGCTATTACGTTCACTTTTGGACAAATACCTTTGGGAAAGGTCTAAACCCCGTTATCCCCCATCCCTGACCTCTATCTTAAATTGTGACACAACTGTTTTTCTGCCGGGATGGCTTTGGCTTTAGATAGCTCGCAAGGGTTGATATGCCGTTAAACAAAGAAACGAAAATCTATAATCAGAGAAGTAAAATAATGTTAATATCAGCTACCCTTTCATCTCAGAAATCTAGACGGGTATCTTTCGATTATCGTACTATTTTTCCTTAGTTGATCCATCTAGTCTCGTTTCCTTCCCCACATACATCCCTCTCTCTCTCTCTCTCTCTTTCTCTCTCTCTCTTCTCCAGTTCTTTCTTTTTAATTTCGAGATCCGTAGTTATATGCGACAGAATACATCTGTGGCTCTTGTCCCGTCGGTGCCCTCTGAATTATAGCCGTGCACACAATCAATCTTTTTAATTTTTTTTCAATTTATTTTTTTCTATTTTCTTTTCTTCCTGACGACCCCTGCATCCTTCCTTCCAGACCCCGAGACCAAAAACCACTTGTTCATCACTTTCAATCTGGACGCCCACCATCCAGGTGTGCCAGGTGTCAAGTTCATATATAATTATGAATCGTGAGAAGAAGAAAAAAAATAAACTATTCGTTTTTTGACAACTCGGTCATCAAAAAGGTTTTTTTTTTTCGATATTACATTGCATAATGAACCTGGACAACAACTTTCCTTCTCTCTCTCTCTCTCTCTCTCTCTCTCTCTCTCTCTCTCTCTGTCTATCACATACACACACACACACACACACACACACACACACACAACATATATATATATATATATATATATATATATATATCCAAGTAAAATGATTTCTCTATTGAAAAGCTTTAATTATCTCCTGTTGATCGTAAAGACGTGAAACTGATAGTTGCTATTAATATATTCTTACTTCAATATTTAGTGTATATATATATATATATATATATATATATATATATATATATATATATATATATAGTTCGTATTTTAATATATATATCATAAACAGTCGGCCGAGGCTGTAGAATAAACCGACTACTTTTCTGCAGAGAGGTGAGACCCCCACAACAAGTGTCCAGGATAAGACACTAAATAATCTGATGGTGAGATTCCAATAATCCTGGAGCTTTGGGGAATGCCGAGTACCCTTTCATTGCCGTCGTTCCCAGGTCCATTCTGACCCGGTGTGGTACCATCTGATAGTGTCCAATCTATGAGTCAAATAGAACTAAATTGTGTACTTGTGCCAAACTGAATTGCTTGAAATAGGACTTCATTTAAAATGCTTACTTATGATAAACTGAGTTGTTTGAAATGAGATTGTTTATTTGTATAAAAATGAATTTGTCTTTTAGTGGCCTACAGGTGTTGATGTGCCATAAAATGCAAACAAACAAATAAGATAGATAGATAGATAGATAGATAGATAGATAGATAGAAAGGAAATGAATGATTCGGTATGTAAGTACGGAAAGAGGAAAAAGTCAGTATATTCAGAGGGTATATTTATTTGTAAATGAATAATAAGCCAATGTTTAACGTTTCGATTTTTTAAATCATCTTCAGGGCGATGTCATTATGTGATGCTGTCTTATCCAAAAAATGATTTTCAAATGAAAACACGAAACAAAAAGGGGAGAAAATTCTAAGCGTTCAATTATTTCTGATAATGTTCCGCTTCAAAATGTATGAGACCTATTTTGTTTTCGAAACTTTTTAAGGTTTTTATTTATTTTATTTTTTTTTCTATTTTCTTAAAACTGAAATTTATGTAAATTCACACATATATATATATATATATATATATATATATATATATATATATATATATATATAATATTTGTTTCTATACCTATCCTATAATTCTGGCGGTGTGAAAAAATACCCGGATGATACAATTTGTAAATGTCCTCATGATATAAAACGCAAGTGTAGCGGTCTGTGTGTACATCTGTTTGTCATTATACATGATATTTAAAAAAGAAAGAAAGAAAGAAAGAACTGAAAGTAAGGTCACTGACGTTTTTTGTTTTAGTTTTTAAAGAAAGACAAAATTGAAGTGAGAAAGAAAGAAAGAAAGAAAGAAAGAAAGAAAGAAAGAAAGAAAGAACTGAAAGTAAGGTCTCTGACGTTTTTTGTTTTAATCTTTAAAGAAAGACAAAATTGAAGTGAAAAAGAAAGAAAGAAATTAAATAAAGAAAAAAGACAAGGAAAATGAAGAATGGAAGGTGAGATTTCTGACGTTTTTTGTTGTAATCTTTATAGAAAGAAAGAACCATGTGATTTGTTGCTTGCCACATCGAAATAGAAAGGAAAAGAAAGCAGACAAGTTGTCGGGAAAGCAGACTGACGTCACAACAGAACAGTTTCTTCAGTTTTTTAGTTCTTGGCTATGTATCTTTTAACTTTACATTGACAGCGACAAGGAAGACAGAGAAAGAGAGAGGAAGTGAGAGAGTCTCCATTTACCAAGAACACAAACAATTTGATTTTTCAGATGATTTTAAGTTAACTACATGAAAGTCATGTTTTTTTATTACAATGATATACGAGATACTCTTCATTTAGTGATTTATTCTTTTTAGGTTCTGAAATTTTTTTAATTTGAATTATAAAAAATATTTTTTATATAAAATTCGACCGTTATTATTGACGGGTGGATTCTAGTAAAAATATTCCACAAACTGATATCTGGGAAAAATTCAGTAAAAACATTGATACATGAAAATTATCAATACATTGACTCTGGTTTTTTAGGTATTTTATATATATATATATATATATATATATATATATATATATATATATGTGTGTGTGTGTGTGTGTGTGTGTGTGTGTGTGTGTGTGTGTGTGTGTGTTATGATCGTGTAGAGTCAGACTAAACTGCATATCGTATCTATCATCAAACAAAAATGACTGTTCTTCCGCAGTCCAAACTTAGCAACAAATATTATCAATAAATATAGATAGCTACATTATATATATATATATATATATATATATATATATATATATATATATATATATATATAATGGTTTTGTAGTAATCACTAGCTAACTTTGTGAGTTAATGGTTGACCAATAAATGCGTATAGCATGAAATCCATTTTCACAGACACCACCATGTAATATACATATATATATATATATATATATATGTGTGTGTGTGTGTGTATGTGTGTGTGTGTTTGTGTGCTTATAAGCTAATTATTTTCTTTTTTTATTCTATTTTTCTTTCTTTCTTTCTCTATTACGTATATATTTACCAACCCCACTGCAACAAGCAAAATGTGACAAAAAATGTGGCTTATAAGTTCATCAAAAAACAATTTTTGACACGAATGAATTTTCCTCTAAAACAAAAATACGAGAACTTTATTATTTCTAGATGAACATTTTCAATTAAAACAGATATTACAAAGTGTTGTAATTTGGTTATCAAGTTTTAAGAAACCGGGTGTACAAGTTCCACCGTTGGGTTTAGAAAACGGAAGTACGGGTTCCACCATTGATATTTATTATTAAAAGTGCTCTCTCTCTCTCTCTCTCTCTCTCTCTCTCTCTCTCTCTCTCTCTCTGGAGACTATTGTCGATATAGGCTTACCTTTCCGAGCAACTAGGACATTTGTTAAATTAGTAAAACTATTTATGCAATCATTGTTTTTGTTTCGTTGACGTTACTGTCATATATTTGGTTACAAAAATGTCACAATCTCATTTTGGGGGGAGGGGGTCGCAAATGTAACAATTTTATTTTTTGGTTACGTAGATATTCCAATCATCTTTTTGGTTAAAAGATGTTACAATTATTTGGGTTAAAAGATGTTACAATCATAAAATCATTGTTTTTGTTACAAAAAGTTTTTTGTTACAAAAGGTTTTTGTTACAAAAAGTTTTTGTTACAAAAAGTGTTGCAATATTATTTTGGGGTATAAAAAACCTCTTACAATCTTAACATTGGAGATAAGTAAGTTACAATCTTATTTGGATGGTGTACAAAGACGTAACAATTTTATTTTTAGTTGCAAAAGTGTTACAATTTTTTTTTTTTTTTTTACAAAGATATCATAATATTTTTGTAGAGGTTGCAAAGATGTTCCGATCTTATTTTTGTCGGGTACAACCACAGAAACTTTAAGAAAAAATGGAGCGAATAAATAGAAAAGAAAAGAAAAAAAAGCGCTCACTCAAAAAGAAATAAGAAAAATTGTGACTGCTCATAAAAGAAAGAAAGAAAGAAAGAAAGAAAGAAAGAAAGAAAGAAAGAAATAAGTTCTTGCAAAAGAAAGAAAGGAAGAAGTACTTTCAAAGAAAGAAAGAAAGAAAGAAAGAAAGATAAAAAAACAAGTGCTTTCAAAGAAAGAATGATAAAAAAAACGGGTGCTTTCAAAGAAAGAAAGAAAGAAAGACTAAGTGCTTGCAAAAGAAAGAAAGAAAGAAAGAAAGAGTGCTGACAAAGAAAGAAAGAAAGAAATAATAAGAGCTTACAAAGGAAGAAAGAAAAAAGAAAGGAAGAAAAAGAAATGAAGATAATGTCTATCACTGACCTAAAAGACTTTTACGTTCTGACCGCCAAACTGGTTGATGCCAATAGGTGAGACCTCACATCTTCATGTTCGTTGATCAGTTCGATAAAGAAAAACTTTTAGTGTCGCTGTTTTTATATATTTTATTTCCTTTACCGATTAAAGAGAAAGTGTTCACCGATGACGGGAGACGTAACTCAATTCCAACACCACCACCCCACCTTCACTTCACTCCGAGTGGAATGCCACACTCATACGATTAATTTACACACCTGTTTTCTCGCTGTCCTGCAGACGTCAACATCTTCATTTTTTTCCTGTAACAACATTGATATCCGATAGCACCATCCGCGAACAATGCTGATTTTACAAGTCTAGGATTGACCTTTTGGGGCCTCTGCACGGATTAGTTTTAAAAGAGTTGTTATATTATATATTCTATTTATTTATTTGTTTATTTATTTCGTTTCTTATACATTCCGCTTGTGAAAAGAAAATGGCCTGGCTTCAAGATTAGCGAAAACCTGATCTCTTTCGACTGAAATATTATGTTAAAAAGACAATTTAACGATTAAAACATACAAGTAAATATATAAATATACTTATATTGTTACTTAGGCCTCTCAATAGGAGACCATTGTTAATGGTTGGTTAGGTTTTATGGCATATCAACCATAGTAGGTTATTTAATGCCAAATCCTCTTTATACAAATCATCATCATCATCATGTCGCGCTATCAGCACGGATATTCCTGACCCTCTCTCGCTACACCCCCCTATTGTCCATTGCTTTCTTCCAGATTCTCAGGGCTACATCCTGTATCGGCACAGAGCAGGTGTATGTAGGTTCGAACTGGACGTCCTTCCTTTTGTTGTATACTCATCTGCTGATTAATGCGGAAATATACATATATATACTGGATACATACCGACGCAATGATAACAGACACAGTAATAAAGGACGCAGGAAAGAAGACGCAGGAAGATTTCTTTAACAACATTTACCTCTCTCAATTTATTGCAAGGGTTCGAAAGGGTTGTTGAAGGTTTGCATGTGAGAGGGTGCTGGAGACCGAACATAAACTTCATATTTTGACCCCACTGTTATGACCGTCACGTTGTGTCTTTCTTGTTCTCTTAGATGCTCAACCAGAGGTCTTTAGGGTCCACTGCTGGATGCTGGCTTTCTTTACTGCATCTTAGCATCTTCTCTGGACCCCAGCTCATCAGGGCTTCAAGCCCCATCGGCCTGGTGTGGCTTTCCTTACCACATCTCGTCTCTAACTCTCTGGAAGTCTGCTGGCAACTCCTTTGGCACCCAACTCAACTCAATTATATAATAATTCAACGCCAACACGATCGCCCCCTGGATCTTTGAAATCGAATGTTTAATCGTCATCAAGCGGAAATAACTGTCATGCAGTTCAGAGGTTACTCTCTTCCGGTGCATCACTGTAGTGGCACAATGGGACCTTCACCTTGTCCCATATCATAAGCCTTAATCCGCCCATGCGATCTCTTTCGATTACTGGTCATTGGAATGTGTCACTTCCTTCCGGTGTATCACCTTGGAATAGCATTTTTGGGCTGGGGCGAGGGTCAAAATATAACATTTTGCTCGTCCATGTGTAGGAGTCCACAGGAGTACATCACTTATGCGCTCGTCCTTACTTCTCCAGCAGTGTCCCACGTATCTGGTTCGTCTAATTTTGATAGTTTTCCAGATGGGTGGTCGGTGGCCGTGTAGCTGCTGCTTTGTGGGGTGCTGTCTCCAGGAGGACTTGTTCAATATTGCTCGCAGCATTCTAATGTAATGGTCGTCTATCTTTTTCTCCATCCGTTTAGTTAGCGTCCAAGTAGTGCATCCATATAGCAGCATCGACACGATCGCTACTTGGAAGAAACTGCGCTTCATTTTATTGGTCAGGTCTGACTTCCATATGACCGATAGGCTATCGATTGCTGTCTATGCCTTTACTAGTCGCGTGTTGATGTCTGTCTCAGTTGATGAGACACTGCCGTCTATCTTTTTCTCCGTCCGTTTAGTTAGCGTCCAAGTAGTGCATCCATATAGCAGTATCGACACGATCGCTGCTTGGAAGAAACTACACTTCATTTTATTGGTCAGGTCTGACTTCCATATGACCGATAGGTTATCGATAGCTATCCATGCCTTTGCTAGTCGCGTGTCGATGTCTGTCTCGGTTGATGAGACACTGCTCCCTAGGTAGGTGAACTTGTCAACTAGTTTCAGAGTGCTACCGTTTAGTGTGGAGATGTGGCCTATTTGATTAAAGCACATATATTCCGTCTTGTGTGCATTGATATGGAGGTCGATGCCTGTAGCGGGTCGTTAAACAGTTCTATTCAAAACAATTCAGTTTAGTATAAGTACAGTTTTTTGTTTACACATGGGTAAATGTAAAAACAGTTCTATTTCAAACAATTCAGTTTAGTATAAGTACAGTTTTTGTTTACACACTATTAAATGTAAAAACAGCTAATTTCAAACAATTCAGTTTAGCATAAGTATACGGTCTAGTTCTATTTCACCCATAGATAGGACCTTATTAGGTGCTACCACTCCGGGTCAGAGTGGAACGGGGAGCGATGGTAATATAGAGGTACTTCGCATTCACCAAAGCTCGTGCATTACTGGAGCCTCACCCTCAGATTGTTTAGTGTCATATCCAGGACACTCGTTGGGGGACTTACCATTCTGCAGAAATGCAATCAGTGTATTTTGCACCCCAGCTGACTGGGCCATATTGTTAGTGAGTTCGTTTCTCACCGGTCGTTCATACTTCTAATTTTGAACTATCTAAGATTAGTAAGTAGCATTCTGGTACCTTGTGTGGGATAATGGTTTAAAGAGAAAGGTTAAAAGACCATTTACGCTGAGTTTGATTCTCACCGGGTGCATAGTGTAATAGTTATCAAGCGAGACAAGTAGACCGTTGTCAATGATATCGATTCTCACAGGGTGTACAAACATCTGACTTTGGACAAAACTAACCTAAGCTCAGTAAATAAGACACTTTTTGTGCTGTAACGGTTATCGAGAGAGGGAGTGCTTGCTGACCTAAGCTCAGTAAAAAAAAGTCAGCTTTGTGTGTTGTAAAGGTTATCGAGAGAGATAGTGCTTGCTGACCTAAGCCCAATAAATAAGACGCTCTGTGTGCTATAACGGTTATCGAGGTAGGTAGTGCTTTCTGACCTGAGTTCAGTAAATAAGACGTTCTGTGTGATAAAACCGTTTTCGATGTAGGTAGTGCTTTCTGACCTAAGCTCAGTAAATAAGACGCTCTGTGTGATATAACGGTTATCGAGGTAGGTAGTACTTTCTGGCCTAAGCTCGGTAAATAAGACGCTCTGTGTGATATAACGGTTATCGAGGTAGGTAGTACTTTCTGACCTAATCTCAGTAAAAAGGCAGCTTTGTGTGTTGTAAAGGTTATCGAGAGCGGGGGTGCTTGCTGACCTAAGCTCAGTAAATAAGACAGCTTTGTGTGTTTTAGTGGTTATCAAGCTAGGCTGGCAGACTATTGTGAGTTCGATTCTGACCAGGTCCCCATGATGATAACTACGCAAACGGTCCTAGCGTAACATCCTCAGAAATTGAATCGACGACTCGAGTTCAAATCTTGAACGAGACTGTCTGCGTTTCACTTCGCGCAAATTCCCTGAAGGCAACATGAATCCCTCTTTTCGACAACTCCACCAATGGGTAAAAAGTAGACGAGTCTGAATTTTTCAGCCTTGGTAAGGCAACCAGTCTAAGAGAAGGACAGGTTTAGATTAAAAAATCAAAACTAAATGTATTCATATTTACCAACCCCCTCCGCTCGAGGAGGATATGACACAAGGTCAATTTTTAAGCGGAGTTTAACAGGTTTGAATTCAGAGTTTTCATTCTCCTAGACTAGTTGCCTCGTCAAGGCTGAAGAACCCAGTCTTTCCTACTATTTACTCATAGCTGGAGGGAGAATAAAAGGTCAAAACTAAATGTATTGACCTTTTATCGCACGCTGCCTGTTGCAGAAGGTTTGAGTAAACTGCAACTTATATCGTTTCTAAGCCCCTCCCCCAAGCTTGTGCTGTGTAATGGTTTAAGAGCTAGCGTCGAAAACTATTTTAGTGAGTTCGAATCTCACGGAGTGTCACGTATTTCTGACTTTGGATTTGACTATCCCCGGCTTAGTAAATAAGGACGCTCGCATTGTGTAATGTTTTAAGAACTAAGCAAGGAAACCACTGAGAGTGAATTGAATTACGATATTTACCAACCCCTCCGCTCGGGCAGGATATGACACAAGGTCAATTTTTAAGCGGAGTTTAACAGGTTTGAATTCAGAGTTTTCCTTCTCCTAGACTACTTGCCTCACCAAGGCTGAAGAACCCAGTCTGTCTTACTATTTACTCATAGCTGGAGGGAGAATAATTGGATTCATACTTTTCCCAAGGGTATTAGTACTATCTGAAATGCAATCAGTCTCGTCCAGGATTGAACTCGTGTCAACGTGTCCATTTCCTACGACGATAACCATTACACCAGAAAATCCGGTGAAATCTTAACTACTCCCGTCGCGTTACTACATTCACTATCAGACTAATACCCTTGGAAAAGATATGAACCCTCTTTATCCCCTTGCCCGCCATGGGTTTAATAATACCCCTACTGTTCATCTACAAGGATGGATTTGGCATTGAATAACCCACAAAGGTTATTATGGCATTAAACCAAAAGGAAAGAAATATTCAACGGGCAGAATGTTAGGTTTAGGCTTCTTTGTTTAATGGTATTTCAGTCTTTGTGGGTTACTAAATGCCAAATCCATCCTTCTAGAACAGTAGTGGTATTATTTAACCCATAGCTGGGAGGATAAGGGGCTTCAAATCTTTCCGAAAGGTATTTGTCCGAAAGTGAATGTAATAGCCTGACTACGATTCCGCAGTCCAGCACTTTAACCATTATGCCATGAGGACACCTCACTGATGGACAGGATGTGATGTAAGGTCAATTTTTAGTGATGTACAACAGTTGTTATACCCTGGTTAAGGAGCCCAGTCTGCCCTATTTACCCGTAGCAGACAAGGGAAGAACGATTCATGCCTTTCCCAAAGGAATTATACAACAGCTTCATCCGGGATTTGAACTCTGGTCACCGATTCCATTTTCTACAAAGTTGCTCTTTGAGTAGTGTAATGGTTAAAGAGCTTTGCTCCAAGACTTTGTGAATTCGATTCTCACTGAGCGTTCCATATTTCTGGCTTTATACTTAACTAACCTAACCTTAGTAAATAAGAACGTCTCCTGTAGTGTAATGGTATAGAGCTCTAAATTGAGTGCGCTATATCCTGGCCTTGTGCCAAACTAAGCAAACCTTAGTAAATGACTACTTTGTTATAACTTCTGAAAAAATCTTAGATGATGTTTTTAGAATATAAGCTTAATGATATAATACAAGCTGTGTTGAAAAAGAATCGAGACTGAAGCTGTATTTACCAAGACAGAAATGAACATTGAATGAAACGTTAATTTTTTTTCAAAATACACGGCGTGTTGAAAAAGTTTCGAGACTGAAGCTGTATTTACCAAGATAGATTTATACAATGAAAGAAACATTAATTTTATTCAAAATACGAGGTGTATTGAAAAAGTATCGAGACTGAAGCTGTATTTGCCAAGAGAGAAATGAACAATGAATTAAACGTTAATTTTATTCAAAATACGTGGTGTGTTGAAAAATTAACGAGACTAAAGCTGTATTTGCCAAGATAAAAAAGAATTATGAATAATGTGCGTCAAAATTAAACTGAGCTCAGACAGGCATAAGGATGCAAATATTGAGCACTCACGATGAATATCGAACCCTGCAACTAATTTAAATGCAAGACAGAGTATAAATACTTGACGTGCAACTTGATGTGAAATTTTTTTTGCGTCTTTTGTATCCTATACCCTCTGCGGTCAGTCTGTTTACATACATGCAAAATATAAATATTTATTACTGTGTTCATGTCGCTATCCGTAATTTATAATCTTCTAACCGGGTGCAAATTACAGCCACGCCTATCTGAAATAACACCTACTCGTAAAGACAAAAACCTAAACGACAGCTGATAACGCCGACCGGATGTTATCATACATACCGGAAGTCACGAGACGAAAGCGTGGATCTCTTTCGTGCTCCTTGTAAGCTCGCGTGTTTTTCGGTAACACCCATGCAAGTGCAGGCGACCGGCGACCGGCGCAAAACTCCGTCTTTTTGATCATCCACCCCTCCTATACTCGTCCCCAAGATTTTTGCTGCTAAGTTTCAAAGATAGCGCACAAAACTGGAGATCGTCAAGTACTGGGTTCTAGTGAAAATAAAAATTTTTCCTTTTTTTTAAATTAAAAAAAATAAACGCCTCGTGGATGAAACACATTATCGTAAATTTACGTCCAAGAGAACTGACATTGATTTTAGACCCTTAAAACACCAATATACGGGAGGTGGTCCGAAAGTAATGCCTTATATAACCCACGAAGGTTGATATACCAATGAACAAAGAAACTAAATCATATGCATATAGTGTATTCCGATTTTGAAGGAAATACACAAATCTCTCTGTCTGTTTGTCTGTCTCTCTCTCTCTCTCTCTCTATCTATCTATCTCTCTCTCTCTCTCTCTCTCTCTCTCTCTCTCTCTTCGAGCAATTAGATTGATTGGTTGGTTGGTTGGTTGGTTGGTTGGTTTTATGGCATATCAACCTTTGTTGGTTATTTAACGCTAAATCCAAATTTATGCAAATAGTCAGGTCTATTTCAAACAATTCAGTTAAGTACACAGTTTAAGTAAGTACGCAGTTAAGTAAGTACAGTTTAATTCTGAAAAACCTTTCAATTTCAAGCTATTCAATTTAGTCAAGCAGTTCCAGTTCAGCAAATTCAGTTTAGTATAAGTACAGATTTTGTTTACTCAAAGTTAAATGTCAAAACAGTTCTATATTAAACAAATCAGTTTAGTGTAAGTACAGTTTCAATGTCAAAAAATAGTTCCATTTCAAATAATTCAGTTTAGAAGAAGCATGCAGTTTAAATGTAAGTAAAGTTGGCGACCGTAGTCGAGGGCGACCAGAAGGCTCCCTTTTCAATAGCTACTACACTGAGGTGTAGGGGGGTGCTACTCCTTTCCCAGGATTGCTCCACTTTATCCTCGATACGTACCTTGTATGGCTGAGTGTTAAGCAAGGAGGCATCAAGTACCATTTTTGAAGTCTTTGGTATGACTTGACCAGGGATTGAATCCAATTCTCCTGGTTCATTGGCGAACACTCTATCCACTGGGCCAATGAGCCGGTTACATGTAAGTACAGTTTAATTGTCAAAAACATTTCTATACAATTCAGTTTAGCATAAGTATACCATTAGTTCTATTTAACCCATAGATAGGGCCCTATCAGGTGCTACCCCGCCGGGCCAGAGTGGACCTAGGAGCAATGGCAATGAATGGAAATTTACTAAGCTTTTTGCTTAGATGTGGCACAAGGCCATATGAAAGGGGCACCCAATGAGACTCGAACTCACTCGTGTAGGTTTGTTTGCCGAGCTTGCTAACCATTACACCACCAGAGACACCTAACAATGACAATGAATGGGTGCACCACATTCTCCAAAGCCCTAGCATCACTGGAATCTCACCATCGGATTGTTTAGTGTCATATCCAGGATAGTTATTAGTGGGGTGGGGGTCTTACTCCTCTGCAGAGGTGCAGTCGGTATATTCTACAGCCCCAGTCGACAGGGCAAGGCAATTCAGACTGTTAAATTAGTACAGTCATATTTTTTTGTTCACGTTGATGTTACAATCAGATATTTGAAATACGAAATTGTTACAATCTCATAATTTGACGGGAGGCGGGTACAAATGTAACAATTCTATTTTTTGGTCTGACTGATATTAAATAAAATTAACAAATAATAGTGATCCCATCATCTCAGAAATTTAGACTGGTATCTTTCGGTAATCGCAGTATTTTTTTCCCTTAGCTCATCAGGCTAGTCTCTTTTTTCCCACATACAACCCTCTCTCTCTCTCTCTCTCTCTCTCTCTCTCTCTCTCTCTCTCTCTCTTCCATCTAATGGTGAAGGTCGAGTTCTGGAGCTTTGAGGAATATAGAGTAACCTTCATTGACATTACTCCGAGTTCTACTTTGACCTTGAGTGGTAGTAGCTGTTGGGGTTCCATTCAAAGGTCAAAGAGAAATATGTCACCGTTTTCTAAACTCAAAACCATTTAACTGTGTGCAAATAAAATGCTCATGTTAAATTGAATTAGTACTACATTGCGAGTTTGAGAAGCATTTAACTATGTGCAAATAAAACTATTATTGTTATATAGCATTTACGTACTTACCAACCCCTTCGCACGAGCAAGATGTGACAAAAAATCAATTTTTAAGCGAAGTTTAACAGGTTGCAATTCAAAGTTTTGCTTCTCCTTCACTGGTTGACTAACCATGGTCGAAGGACCCAGTCTTCCCATATATTTACCCTTAGCAGGTGAAAGACTACAAGGAAATTAGCGTTATGTGTAAATGCAAGCAGCTTCGTTAAGGATTTGAACTCGGGTCGCCGTGTCTAATTCCTACGACGATAGCCATTAAACCACGAAGACATTTACATTGTAAATGATCTCTGGTTCGTTTAAAAATTGTTACCCAGAAATTATTCGTTTACAAATCCTATATATTTAATATATATGTGAAAAAAGGATTTGGAATAAAATAGTCTACAATGCTTGATATGCCATAAAGCAAAACCAAATCATCTGTGTTTAATATGTATGTATAAAGAGGATTTGGCATTTTAATAATCTGCAATAGTTGATATACCAGAAAAAATCCAAATCCTAGATATTTAACATATATATATACAAAGAGGATTTGGCATTAAATAACCTACAATGATTGATATGCCATAAACCCAACCAAACCAATTTATACATATTTAATATATATGTATAAAGAGGATTTGGCTTTAAATAACCTACAATGATTGATATGCCATAAACCCAACCAAACCAATTTATACATATTTAATATATATGTATAAAGAGGATTTGGCTTTAAATAATCTACTTCTGACAATTAAACTGTATACTCATGCTAAACGGAATTGTTTGAAGTAGAACTGATTATTTGTATAAAAATGGATTTGGCGTTAAATAACCTACAAAGGTTGATGTACCATAAAACCCAAACAACAAACCAACAACCAGCGTTCAGATCTTTGAAAAGGTTGAAACTGAGGAAGTCAGAAGGACAAAAGGGGAAGAATACTTTATAAATCAGGAACTGTAAAAAAAAAAAAATTCCTTGCTAACCTCGTCTTACGAAAACAAATATTTCTTATCTTCAAAGTTGGGCCAAGAAATACATGAAGATTTTCACAGACGAACTAAAGAATGGATTTAATTGAATTCTGACGTGCCTGGGGCAACAAGGAGGTGAGGGTGCGATGATATAGGATGGAATTGTCGGCGAAACTATTATTGGAAAGTCGATAAAAGAGTTAAACCGAACAGTGCAAACTATTGCGATTTTATTGCTGGTACAAATTCCAGTCTTGTAGTTTCAAAGTGAGGAGGGTACTTATGCACAACAATACGTGGGGGGGGGGCTCGTGGTGTAATGGTCAAAGCGATGGACTGCGAAATTGTAGTAAGCGAGTTCGAACTCCAGTCGCGCTATTACGTTCACTTTCGGACAAACACCCTTGGGAAAGGTATGAACCCCCTTATCCTCTCAGCTATGGGTTAAATAGTACCAGTACTGTTCTTTTAGGAGAATGGCTTTGGCATTAAATAACCTAGAAATGTTGATATGCCATTTAACAAAGAAACCAAACCAAACCAAATTAATACTCTTGGGAAAGGTATGAACCCCCTTATCCTCTCAGCTATGGGTTAAATAGTACCACTACTGTTCTTCTAGGAGAATAGCTTTGGCATTAAATAACCTACAAAGGTTGATATGCCATTAAACAAAGAAACCAAACCAAACCAAATTAATACCCTTGGGAAAGGTATGAACCCCCTTATCCTCTCAGCTATGGGTTAAATAGTACCACTATTGTTCTTCAAGGGGAATGGCTTTGGCATTAAATAACCTACAAAGGTTGTAATGCCATTAAACAAAGGAACCAAACCACACCACAATACTCCTTCTCATGTATCTAAACTTCTCATAAATTCTTTCAGGATAAAAGATTTACAGGAGAGAAGATAATAGAATGGCCGCCCACAAGGCATAGTCTGAATTTGACCGAAAATCGATGGTCATTTGTAAAGATGAAATTATATGAAGGTGGCAAACTATATAACACCAAAGCAGACCGATGGGAAGCAATTACTGCCATGTCGAAAATTAAATCTATTAAACGAAAAGATTTACAAAATCAGAGGCCAGTTGATTACTGGTTGTTATTGAGAAGGGTCAATATATTAAAATGTGAAGAATTCAAATATTTGTCATATGAGTTAAATTTATTTAGTTCTACGAAAAGAGTTGATCAATTTTTGGCAATTCTATTGAAGTAAAATGTGATTATTTGGTTTTTTCCAAATAACTTCAGACAGCAGTTATGGAAAATAAATCAAATAACTTCAAGAAATAAACATGTTTATACTACCTAAGATTTTAATTCTGGCTTTGTTTTGACATCTAAATTGATTATTTAAAATTTGACAATTTCTTTACAAATCAGATTTGAATCATGAAAATTTATGTGATTTCTTTAATAAATTCAAAGATATATATATACGCTCAAAAGTATATATACGCTCCCCCATGGAAGTTGAGTACTCTGGCGAAGGAATTTACAGCTGCCGGTCGCATAATGTAAAGCTCTTCGAACGAATTGAACACTCTGGTATCCGGTAAGGTATAAAATGTAAACAAACGAACGCTACTAGTTAATACCTTATATTTCCCTAGCGGACGTGGCACGCTTTTTTGCTGATCGGTATGATACTAAGGCTAACGTAAAGTTGGGCGGGTTTCGATCCCAGCTTCAAGCGTCCCACTTGACGTACTATGTCTTGATGCCCATCTTGGTCAAATTGACGAAGATGGGCATCAAGACAGTTCGTCTGTGACAAGTTCGTCTGTGACAAGTCGGTGACAAGGATGGAGTTGTGGACTGGTGCATTGTTCTGGCGGAAATGCCACTGACCCGATTTGAAGAATGCTGGCCTCTCCCCTAGGAATCTCTTCCTGAACTCCCTTAAAACCTCAACATAGTAACACTAACCCTAACCCTTTGGCCAATCAACTCTAGTCTATTGACTTCCTTACACCTCCCACACTTCTCATCATCCCTCACAGACTCCCAGGCTTCTTTGAATCTCTTATGCCACTCAAAAGTTGATGCTCGATTCGTGCAAGATGGTCGAAAAGCAGTCTGAAGCATTCAATATGTTTCTGTTGCATTTTTTCCAAGTTTAAAACACAATTTTATTGCATATCGTTCTTCTAAAGTGTCTTCACGTCTAGATTGCATTTTTGAAAATAACCAGCTGTGACAATCAGGCTTTAGTAGGGTGTATTCCAATTACTGCTGTAGCCGTTCCTTTGAACCTGAAATCATAAAAATTAGTCTGTCATCTCATTAGAGGTATAGCATAGTGAATTTTCAAGAGTCTACGACAATTTTTAATACTTGTACAAAAAAAGGCTTATTGGATGCACCACGTATGTATAAATAGGAGTTGGCATTGAATAACCTACAATGGTTGAGATAACTTAAAATCGAAACAAACTCAAATCCAAACTTAGATTTTGACAAAGTTACCGAATGATAAAAATCTTTCGGTTTTTATTTTACATTCATTTTGTTAGAATTCAATCAGTACACATTTTTATTTATTCGTTGAGCCGGCAGAGATTGTAGGATACATTTCAGCATAATAAGACCACCCTCCATGGGGTTACCTGTTAGCCATGGGTAGCAACCCGTGATGCCTGAGGAAAGGATCCTGGTTGATAAGCAATCCATGAACCGGGTACTAAATGGTCATTTGACCTAAGCCCTCCACTTCAAACATTACTCGAATTAGACGACCGGTCAAAGAGGCCCGATTCGATCAATCAGCTGGCCATGTCAAAATCTAGCATTTCTATGATTCAGTCCAGACCGTAATCTACAAATTACTCTTATGGTAGACAAACATCCAAAACATTTTATCTTTATTATTTTTGAAATACTATTGATTAAATTTATTCAAAGAAATTACCATTAACTTCAACGACGGCCTCTTAACGATTTCAGAATCTCCTGCAAGCCTCAACGACGGTCTCCTTGTTTAAATTCGTAAATACTGCTATTATCTTTGCCTTCAGTTCATCTTTGATGTTACACAGAGTTTTATTGGTTTCTCGCCCAACCACACTCCTTACATGATGATTAAGGGGATTACAATCTGTGGAATTAGGTGGGCAGATGGTAAGAATGATGTGGTCAAGAGAAACAAGATTTTGACCACGGTTTAAATTTAAGGCAGTTAGTTTTGATCACTGAAAGCCTGCTGTCTTCGAAAGAAGACCATCTTTAAAGAATACGCCAAAGAAACAAAATCTATTTACTAACCTTTGTTTCGTACTCTAACAAGTCGCTTAAAAACAAAAATATTCACAAAAAAATTTTCGCTTACAAATTACACAATCAGGTGCAAGTATTGTTGATACACCCCTTATTTTGGTTGCTGTGTTCGTATTATTCAGTTAATGTGATGTAGCCCAGTCGACTGGAGCAGTAGAATACACCGACTGCATCTCTGCTGAATGGTAACCCCACCACCAAATGAGTGTCCTAGTTATGGCGCAAAACAATCTGAGAGTGAGGCTTCAATAATGCTGGAGCTTTGGGGAATCCGAAGTACTCCTAGTTCCATTCCGGCTCGGAGTGGTTGCACTTGATAGGGTGCTATCTATGGGTCAACTAGAACTGTTTGACATTTAAACTGTGTGCAAACAAATTACATGCTAAACCGATTGTCTGAAATATAACTGTTTGATCATTTAAGTATTTGTAAACAAATGATTGATGTTTGGTTGAATTATGAGTGATACATAGCAATACTTGGAACCATTTAACTTAGTTGACTTATGCTAAATTGAATTGTTAGAAATAGAACTGTTTGAACATTTAACAGTGAGTAAACAAATGACTGATGTTTAATTGAATTGTTAACGATACACAGCATGACTTGGAAATATTTTACATTGTTGAGATGCTAAATTGATTGTTAGAAATAGAACTGTTTGATCATTTAACTGTGTGTATCTAAAAAGTGTTTACAAATCATGTATTCAATATATATGAAACAACAGAATTGGCTTTAGATAACCTACAATGATTGATATGCCATAAAACCCAACCAATTCATGTTAAAAGCATGATGATATATAGATGTGTGTGTGTGTGTGTGTGTGTGTGTGTGTGTGTGTGTGTGTGTGTGTGTGTGTGTGTGTGTGTGTGTGTGTGACCAACCAGTACGCACGAGTAGAATGTGACGCAAGGGCAATTTTAAAGAGGAGTTCAACAGAGTTTTCTTTCTCTCAAACTTGCTGCCATACCAACGTTAAAGATAGACATATATAAACAGACTGAAATACATACATACATACATACATAAACGTTTATGAATGGACTGCAATAGATATATAGATATAATTATATGTGTGTGTGTGCGTGAGATAGATAGATAGATAGATAGATAGATATAATTATATGTGTGTGTGTGCGTGAGATAGATAGATAGATAGAATTATATGTGTGTGTGCGTGAAATAGATAGATAGATAGATAGATAGATAGAATTATATGTGTGTGCGTGAGATAGATAGATAGATAGATAGATAGATAGATAGATAGATAGATAGATATAATTATATGTGTGTGTGTGCGTGAGATAGATAGATAGATAGATAGATAGATAGA